>VZRF01010165.1:26821-331874 GCA_013396875.1 Vireo altiloquus
AAAAAACAAAGAGAGCCATCTTTTTACTTGCTTTCTGAATGGATGTAAAGCAAACAGGTGAGAGCACATACACATGCAATTCTTGATCTTTGAGTGGGGCAGTTTGTACTCTGTGAGTTCCTTGGAGAACTCTCACTGATACAAATTGACAGAAACCTTTACACTAACACAGTGATACTTTTCTTTCCTGCTGCAAGGTCGGCTTAAAAAGCGTGACATCTCATGCCATCAGTGCCACCCTAAATCCTTGGTACTAAACTTGGTCATGATTTCAAGTTCGCTATCATGTTAACCTTTCTGTGGTGCTAACAACCATACCAGTACCCACCCATTCCTCTAAAGTGAGGATCCTCTACGAAAGAGGAGGAAGGCAAAGTAAAGGTCACAAAATAAAGATATTTTCCTTTTGTTAGATATTTATGATGCATGATGTTTTTGATTCCTATTTTGCCATAAATTACAGCAGAGTGTTCCTACATTGTTGATTATCATTAATTTCCAAAAGTAATGTCAGAAAAATATCAGAGTTCAAAATAACATTATGTAATTGAATTTATCTGTTTTTCAATGCATTCATGAATGTTGTTTAGAACACACATATTTCTTGAATTACTACCTTGTTTTATAGTCAATGCTGTTTAGTTTTAAATATTACTTTGCTGAAGTGATTTCTAATTCTTTCTGTTCCTAATGTTTCCTATCTTATTAAAAATGTAAAGCCATCTCTCTGTATACAGACTTGGAGGCACGATGAGTTGGATTCAAAGTTAATGAATCTCCCTCTTAATTTTAACCCCTAAATATAGCCATGACCTTCTCCTCCTACACTGCTGAATTATAATGAAGTTGGGGGTGGTTTAATCTATTGATCGTGTTGTCCATGAGAGCGCTGCTATATTACTAATTGCAGACACAAACTACATGTGCATACTCATCCCTTACTTCAAGAAGAGATACTTTTCAATCTTTGTGTAACAGAGCCATGCTTGGCATCTAATTATCCCAGTTTAGGCTTCCTAAATAGAGTATGTTCCTAATTTGTTGTGGAATACTACTCACTGTAAGAGCAGTATATATTACACTACAAGGCATTCATAACATGGCTATGTCTTAGGCATCAATTGTATGATGAGTATGTTACAGAGGTTTAAGAAAATATTGGGTATCTGCTGAGCATGGTAAGAGTCCCAGGACTCAACCTTAGCCCTGGTTTGCAAGATGAGCCTTGGTTTAATGGCCATCCAGCAGTGTTAAGAATAATTTCTTTGCTTTGCAGTATGAGTGGATTTAGAGCATACCCACAGCTCTAAAATGGCAAAATAAAAGTGTCCAGAAATGTTCACAGTAGCTGAGGTTAACTAGTACAGAACAGCCCATGTCTATGCTAATGAATCCCGTGTGCCTCCAAAAGAGGTTGACTATGTACATGTGACCTCTTTGTGGCAATGGCCATTCAGCGTTAATTTTTGAACAGTACCCAGCAATTATTTGGGAAAAAGTTATTTTGTACAGGCTAGTGTCATGGCTCTAGCACTAGAAGACAGAGCATTCCTATGCCCAGGTAAGTCCTCAGATAACTTATGATTTGCTTGCATAGAAATAGTCACAGTGGACCATCTAAGCTGCTGTAACACCATCAGCTGAGGTTTTAGAATACAGAATGATCTTTACTGAAACGATGTCATTTTAAAAGTGATTGGAATTTGGCCCACGCTCTTAATTACATTTATGGCAGAGAGATAATTTGTTGGGTAACAATTGGTTCACGCTCAGATCTTTAACCAAAGGGGTAAATTTTAGGAAATCTCTGGAACCTAAGCAGGTCAATGCAGAGAACATCAGGTTGGGGTGTTTATACATCTCCTGGCAGTCTGTGTCAAACTGCTTCATCTTATTCCTGTTTCCAGTGACTGAATCCTGTTTAAGAGACAAGTAAAAATGCACTGATATTGTAAGAAATGTGTTCAATTTCTGTTATTTCCCAAAGGATAGTTTACCAGATAGATAGATAGATAGATATAGACAGGCTGTAGGAACTTAAAATCAATTATAGTGAATAAATTACCATGCATGTTTAGGTCTGACACCCTTTCAGGAAAGAAGTAAATCGCTAAAAATGTCATGGAAGAAAAGTGCAGGAACGATACATATCATCAGGTAGCTGAGCTAAATTGAAGGGACCCTGTTCTGTTTTGCCCCAAGAGCATGGTAAGGAAGGGTTTTGTCCTGTCCTGTCCTGGAAGAAGTAAACAGAGAGGTAAAGAGAGTTGAGTACAATAATAGGTGGGCAGGGGATAAAGACTTCCAATCCTGAGGAAGTTGAAAGTAAACCTTTTTTCTGCAACTCCTGCTGCAGGTTAGGAAGAAGAAGAGATGGCTGAAAGGTGAAAGTATGGCTCAACTTCTTGAGCTTCTTGCACTAGCTATGTCTGAGTATAACCTGCAATATTCAGCAAGATATTGGCTGATAATACACAGAGTCTGCATGTGAAAACAGCTCATAGATTCCATGTCAGATGAAGATTCCCAGGGATTTACCTCTCAGATGAAGCCTGTAATTTATGTTTGGTGAGACAGATTTTCAGCTGTTGTAAATCAAAACACCTCCATGATTCACAGCATATGAGGTTCTAGTCCAAATTGTGTATAGATAATTTCTGTTGTACTGTGAGGATTATGGGGCCTTGTTTTCTTGCAAATCCTGCAAATATAATTTTGGAATAACTGCAGTGAATATAAAAGTTTTCTTCATTGAATGAGAAATGAATTAGCTCCAATATGTGTATTGCAAAGATACAAATGTCAGATCATATTGTGTTGCTTACTGTCATTGTCAAGTTTAAACTCCAGCAGGCATATATTTAGGTCCATTGATAATTGTGTTAGATTGAGCACATCATCATGTTAACTATACAATGAATTTGTGGCTAAATGAAAATAAATTTACTTGATTCTTTCTTTATAGTACTCTTGCAGAGAAAAAACACTGATTATTCAATTCAACTATGGTGCTAAGATATCAAGAATATTGAAAGAAACAAACTTTTTCTAAGCAGAAAAGAAAAGCAAGCAAACATATGTAATACTCTTGAAAATGTGCTGAGAGTTTTTAGTTTTGAACAATTCAGCAAGGAGTTGTCATCAAATCTGTGAAAGATTTTTATGAGATGTTTCCTTAATAACAGTGTTAAGAGCTGGTGTTCCCCTGCAGAGGATCTTTTGCAACTATTGTACTGCTAACAGCTACAGTTTCTGTCTGTATGTAGAGAAAAATTTTCTAGAGTGGCACAGTCCAGCTGAATATTTACAGCTAAATCCATGTAATATTGATTTAGTCTCCAGGATAGTTTTGCCTGACTCTTCAGCCTCTTCTCAAAGTGGTGGTTTTTCAAGTAATGTGGGTAGTCCTAGTGATATATCCAAAAATCTCCCAGCACAGCAAGGCAAGAGGGCAAGTGTCTGTCACTGTGGGAGAGCAGGTGGAAAGGGGGGCAGATGTTGTCCTGCACCTCCATGTGGTCCTCTTTTAGATTTGCTTCTGGAGCAAGCGAGTCCAGAGACACATCCCTCACCTGGGATACGGCCCTGGTGCTGACGGATTTCAGGCTACTGTCTGAAATGTAATTATCTTTAATATGTGTAGCTGAAAGTCTGGAAGAAGACACTTTGAACGCTGCTTTCCAAGGCGCTTCTGAAGTGCTGGCATGAGAAATTGGACCCAATAAAATAAGAGGGAAAGGCTAAAATGGAAGTAATAGACATTTATTAGCCATTTGTGGAAAGCGTTGGTCATTATGCATGCTAAGTGGTGATAACAACGCGCTGTAATGGTTTGGTGACTCAGAGCTGACTCCAGAAGGCTGCAGCAGCTGCTGTGCTTCCAGCCATCCTCGTCCCCACTGCTATGGGGAACCGAGCATATGGATGTGGCTTTGCCCATTCTCCAACAAATATAAGCCTGGAAGCTGGGGAGGAAAACCTTGGAGACTGTCACAACTACCTTCTTTTTGTATTCCCTTTTTACTCTCATGGCAGTAATTCCCTCCAGTGACTGAAGGAGCAAAGGCAGCTGAGACATTTCTACAGGAGGCCACCTTTGGTATATGGGTCTGACCTGAAGCACCTGTAGGAAGTGGCCACCCTTCTTTGCCTGTGATTCAGCAGCTGGTAGCTTGGCTGGGTCACTCACCCTTCCACCACAGGCAAGTCGAGGAGATCTCAGCAGCCTCAGGGGTTCAGGGAAAGCAGCAAGATTTGGTGCCACGCGATTTTATTAGATGCTGTTATTCACCTTAAGGTGGGGTCTGCTTTAAAATATGACAGGCAGCTCTTTCAAAACAGCTGGAGGTGGAGAGGAAGGTGGAGGAGTACAGGATGAGCTTCTTTCTTCAACAGGAGAGAGGGAGTGGGGAGGTGCATGACACTGAATCATATCTATACTCTTCTGTATTGAAAAATAGACTGAGGAGAGGCTCTGTTCCTGACACAGGCCTTCAGCCAGCGGGTGCCTGTGGATGTTCAAAGCCCATGAAACCATCTCACATGACTTGCTGTCATTAGGAGCCTCTTGTGAAGCACTTCTTGCTAGGTATGTCTATGTTATGGTTTTTTTACTTATTTCAGGTTTAGAAACTGAGGCCAGTGAAGAGCACTGGCACTTTAACAGGCCTGGGGAACACAGGGCTGTTTATCAGCTTTAATATATGGTACCTCTGTATCACAGTCTCTAGAGCAGTGCTTTTTCCCCACTCTTCTTCCCAAACATTTTTGATTCGGTCATTTGATTTAGACATTTTATATCCTTCATATTTAATTTTTGTAGAGATAATTATAAACCAACACAACACTATACGTAACTTTGCTAAGTGGCTGTTGTAGGTGCCTATGAGCTTGTTTCTGTCCTCATCCTCCCTCTCCAGTCTGACCCTGTGTTTTGCTGCTGCTGCAGGAGCTGGGGGAGAACATTAACATCCTCCTATGAGTTGTTTTTGATGGTAAAACTGATGCATTTTTTAAAGGAGAGATGGTTGGGGTCAATCACCAAGCCATGTCTGATTGAGGTTATTGTGCTCATATTTTGTTACAACGTGCTGATAAATGGTTTTGGCCTTTGTGAGAACACAAGTTTTCTGTTAACAGTATTTAGCACTAGGCTGAAGTTTTCACTATCATAATTTCATTTCAGGGAAGTCTTTACATTTAGTATGTTAATTATCTAACATAGAAATCTTCAATGAATAAAATCCCAAATAATCTCAAAGCAAACTTTTTTGTCTCGTGGACTAATGTAACCTCATATACAAAAAAGGATCATTCAGAGGGAGTGCTGCAGTCACTAGTTAGGGCATGATGACGAATAAGCTCAAACTACATGTGAACTGTATAGTGATATTCTGAGAAAACATCTCTCACTTCAACTCTTGTGTGCAGCCTGTTAAACCTCTGTAATTCTCTTGGGAAAGCTTATGGTGCTGAATTCCCCTGCAAGGCCTAAGCCAGGGGATGTTGCAAGGGACCAGAATGGATTGGCATTGTTCCAGATGGTGTTTTGCTTCATATGGACGTGAATAGCCTAAGAGGCGCTGTGGAGTCAAGAGGAGACAGTTACATTTCTGAAATCACAACAGACATTTTACCTGATGAGCTTCGCACCAGAAGGGATGAAATCTTTAATGCCACCCAGATCCTTCACTTCCTAGGCCTTGAATGTACAATTATTTTTCCTACTACACTTCTTTGACTTACTTTACTGACCTCTTCTTCAGCTTCCCTAAGAAAAGTTTTATTCATTACATAAGCCAAAGTTTCAAGTAGATAGTTTGTGTGGTGGGAGATGAAGTTTAGAGAAACCTTGTTAATATCTTTATTACAAGAGAACTAGAATGCCGCATTTGTGAATAATACAGAATATTCATCCAATTATTTAAAATCAAACAGTTTTTTTTTTTCAAGGTGAGAAAATGCAATTTCTCTATTTTTTTCACAGTAGAATTCTGCAGACTCCAGTGGAATTATTCTGGTTTACAGTTATCTAAAAGTGGAAAGACCAGGACATTCCTTTTTAATTCTTCATTCTTTATTTTCTGCTACTTGATTTTCACACTGCTTTTCGGTGTACTTTTACTGAGGATGAAGGAGATCTGTTGTGGTGTTTAAAAAATTCTGTGCAACCTCTGCTGTTTGTCTGAAAGCTTGTTGAATACAGCTCTGCAATGTCAAATGTCTTTGATTTGATTTGGCCTGGACCAGATGTCAACAAATTGGAATTTAATGTTGTTGAGACAGATGACAATGTAGGAAGCATAAAGGGATTCATTACAAATTAGAATTAAAGAAAACATTCAGATGCAGTTGAGCAATTTTTATATACTGCAACTTAGAGCAATAAGGAAAAAAATCAGAAATCTTGTTTTTCTCTCACTCCTTATGAAGAAGCGAATGGGAATTTAGGTCTTATAGCACAGTCATGGGGGGGTTGTTTTCATCTAACCGTTATTTTTAAAATAACAGTTTGTGGTTTCTAAGGTGACATTCTTCTTTAGCCCTTTTAAATTGTACACACTTTGATTTGTCTGGCAGAATATTAGACAGAAACTCAAAAAAAGGCCCATGTTAAGGAGCAAAACCCAACCTTTATTATAGTTTCAGACTGACCTACTGTAGCATGCATGAAACTGGCAAGTATCTTTGCCTTCTTTATGTTGCCAGCAGCAAAACAATGGCATTTTACATGCAGAAGTGATTGCAAGGCAAGTTCTAGAAGTCAGAAATGCACAGAAATTAACTGTGTACACTACCTGTGTGAGCATTTACCAGAGAATGATTACCTGTAGCTCAAATACATAGTAGAAAATACAGAAGAAAAATGAAGATGCTCTCCCTTCAGCAGGAGAGCTTCCCCTGCAACATGGCATCTGCCTTTCTGAAGGAGAAAACTCCTTTTCTCCAGGATTTCTGTGGCAGAGCAGAGGTTTCTTTTTCTAGTTCTGACTTACCTGTAGTACATCTGCCTGGGATCTCAGAGATGCCTTTCTTCTGCCCACCGGCTGTGCCCTCAAATTTTCTTAGGAGAGCAGGTGGTCTGGCTTTCAGGAAAACAGTTGTAATGGACTGTGGTATTGATTGGTAAAGCTCAGGAAATTCGAAGGAGGCAGAAAGGGACTGGGAGCAAAGGAAAGTCCCTTTCTGCGTCCTGAACAGCCACATCCCCTTCCTCGTGCAGGCATTGTGGTGGGAATATGATTGGTCTGGATGGAGAAAGAAAAATCTCCAAAGAGTAGTTTCATATGCAACTGTATAAATATATCCATAGTGGTTTTTTGTTTATTTTGCTTTGGTCTAGTTTGGGGCTTTTGTTCATTTGGTTTTGGTTTGCTTTTTTGTTTGTTTGGGGTGTAAAGGGGATGTTGGGTTGGGGTTTTCTGTTGGTTTAGCTTTTTCTTTTTTCTTTCTTCAAGGCTGTACACACTTCAGATTGCATTAGTTCTGTACACTGTGTTAGATGCCTACGGTTCTGTGCCTATTTTTGCTGGATTCAGAGCTGAACCTTTCTGAAGCTAACCTTAGAAAAATCAGAAATTCAGAGGATTATCTATGCTGCTCGCCATTGTTGTTGATTGAGGTTATGGGAAATATTGCTGCTTGATTGATAAAGAACTCTATAGAGATAATTCTTGGTAGGTCTTCAAGAAAATTATTTTACAGGAAGATCATTTAACTTTTTGCTTTTTTTCTTCACAATGACTGAAAAAAAGACATTGGTCAATTATAATTTTGAGATTTATGTACCTTCTAATTTTAACTAAATGTTTCAAAGCAGTTGATAAACCCTTTGAACTTTGTCAAGAGCAAGTATGTCTAAAAGTAAGTACAAATTTCCCTCGTTTCCATAGATTTCTCATTTAGCAAGAGTAGGTTTTTCCTCCACCAGCATTATGGCTAATTTTTCTGTTTTCTAGAAATAAAAGTACGACCTGAGAATGATCTTAAAAGTTGAGTAGAATAGTAATAGCACCTGTTAAATGTCTCTGGTCTGGTAGAATCCAGTATAGATTGACTTCATATCAGACGTAAGTGATAAAATCTACATTTCTGAGATTAAACCTCTTGAAGTGCATGACTTCATTCAGTGACTGTGATCCTGAGCCTAGGAGCTGCAATGCTTATGCTTGATTTTGCAAGAAAGAACAGTTCTTCTGATGATCCACACCTAATTTTCTTCCTCCTCATTTTTTTGTTATTATGTTAAATATAACCAAAATATCTATCTTGATGTAACTAATTTTATAGGCAATTTTGAAATTATTTAAAGCATATTCTCTCAGTACCAAGGTACAATAGCACCACAATTTTTCTTGGCAATTAAAACCAAAGCTTGAATTCTGTCTTTCAGACCCCCTTTTTCTCTTTACCCACCCTTTATCACGTCTCCAATGTTTGAGAGTAAAATAAAAAGCAGCTGCTTTATTATCATTATCATTGCCATTATTTATCTCAAATGTATAGAGGAGCAACCAGGACAGAAAATACTAGAAAGATAATACAAATAGAGACAGAAATATATAAATGAGGATTCATATATATTCAAGAGAAGAGTGAATGGCTAAGAAATATGATTTGAAAGGAAGAGCACATAGCAATGGGATCTATAACTACAATCTAAAGTTATTTCCTCTCATAATTGAAACAGAGGCAGTAGTCTGAAAGGGCAGACAATTCCCTACCTTTTTTGGAAGGGTCTTGCAAGTCTGCTCCAGTTTATTGATGCCAGGATGATTTTGCTGCTTTGGTAACAGCAAAACATGGGTAACTCATGTTAGCTGTTATCTTTTCAACTCTTCAGCTTCTTTTCTGAAAACGTATAGAATCACAAGATAAATCCATTAGGAAGGGATGCTGATATGTGGGTGTTTAGTCCAACCTCCTGCTCAAGGCAGGGTCAGCTGTGTGCTCAAACCAGTCTTACCTCTGGCCATTGTAGTTCACCTTCCAGATGTGAAGAGCCTGACTCTGTCTTCTCATTTACTTTCCCAGAGGTGCAGGGGAGCTACAGAAAGGTACCCCAAAAACCACCTCTGCTGCAGGCTAAACCAACCTTTCCTTCTCAGTTTGTCCTCACAGAGTGAGTGATCCTGTCCCTGACCATCTTGGTCGCCCTCCACTGAATCCACCCTAGTTTATTTATGTCTTTCCTGTATTGGGAAGCACAAAATTGAATGCAGTACTGTAGAAGCAGTCTAAGGAATGCTGTGTAAAGGGAGATGATTACTTTGCTGCATCTCTGCTAGTCACACAGCCTAGGATATTGTTGTTCCTCTTTGCTGCCAAGGCACACTGCTGGCTCATGCTCACTCCGTGTCTGCCAACACACTTTGCATCTTGCCAGCAATGCTGCTCCTCAGTCAAGCCCAGCTGGCAGCACTGCAAGCAGCTCTTCCTTTCCAGGTGAAGGACCTTGCACTTGTCCTGTTGCTTCAATAAGTTTTTAGTTTGTGCTAAATTCCAGGGTGTTTATAAAACACACCTGCATGACTCAGAAAGAAATCCTTACCCTGAATTCAGAGTCTAGGTAGAACTACTCTATAAAGAACAAAAGCTTATTACAGTGTTTAGAGAAAGAGAGGAACATCTTCAGTGAACTGGGCTATCTTTCAATTAGTAGAACAAATTTTTATCTTTCTGTTATGTTTCTCAGAACAAAATCTATGGGTCAGTCAATATATTCAAAGAAAAAAATAATTCATCTTAGAAACATATATTATGCTGAGTTGGAAGGGACCTGCACAGTGCAGTTCTCAATTCAGATACTTTTTCTGTTCTGTGATTTATTTAAAAATACTTCCTGGGTAACAGATTACTACATTGGATTATGCACACCCCAAATCTGAGAATTGGCTGCAACCACATCAAAGAAAGCAGATCTTGTAAAAAAAGCAGGAAAACTCACATGAGCATCTTCCTTCTGTTGTAGGAATCATCATTGACTCTCTAGGAGAAGAGAATGCTGCCTGAAGACCCCACAGCAGCCTTCCAGTATCTGAAGGGGGCCTACAAGAAAGCTGGAGGGGGACGCTTCAACAGGAATTATAGTGATAGGACAAGAGGGAATGGCTTAAAACTGAAAGGCAGTAGGTTTAGATTAGATGTTAGGAAGGAATTTGTTAGGAAGGCACTTGAAAGCACTGGAACAGGTTGCTCAGAGAAGCTGCGGATGCCCCAACTCTGGACGTGTCAAGGCCAGGCTGGATGGAGCTCTGAGCAGCCTGGTCTAGAGGAATGTGTCCCTGTCCATGAGGGGGCTGTTGGAACTAGATGGTCTTTAAGATCCCTTCCAACCCAACCATTCTATGATTCCGTGACTCTATTATTCTATGATTCCAAGATGTTATGCAAGCCTATCATGCTTTTTTGAGGTGTAAATTCAATTCTGTGATGGATGTATGGCTTCCTTAACAAATTTCCTTATCCTTGAAATTATTCTCAGGCTAGCAGATGTGTTGCGGTAATATGAACTTCTCCCAGAAAATTCCTCTTTGTCCCTTCGTTTCTACAGTTCTTCCGAGGTTTCGAAGTTGAAATTTACTGAATCATCCAGTTTGCTAATCTCTTTTTATCATGCTCATCACCATGGTTTGAACATTTGTTTGATTACCAAAGCTTTATTGTGTTTTAACAGTGTATGATACAGAGAAAACAAATTATTTCTTATTATCCAAGCTTTAATCTTCAAACATGATGCTAAAATGCTAACTGCCTATTGCCCATCATCTCAAGCAATGAGTACTATATTATGGTACTTCAGCTCTCACACCTTTGTGCAGTGTAATTATAATTATATTACTAGAACCTGCACAAATGCATTCTTACCTGTCCAAGGTAACAAAAGGTTTAATCTTCAATTATTTCTGCCTGTGCTTGTTGCCTTCATGTTTCTTCTGCAAAGTACATTGGATCATTCCAGCATGAAATTAATCTCTTGAAGAAGATAAATCACTTTTTACTTTCTAGCTAAAATATGTTCTTGTTTTACTATTCATAAACACCTTATTTAAAGAGGGATGTTTTTGTAGAATTGCTGCAAGGCTTGAGCATTGTCAAATAGCTGCATTTTACATGGACATGTTGTATTAAATCTGGTTTGACTGGCCTTCTTTGAGTAAGAAATTGAAGAAATTGAATTTCCTTGTAACCTACATGATTCTGTGGCTAGCTGGCACATGCTTGCTGTAGGAGATATCATTGTATTTTCAACTTCAAGAGATATAATAAATTATTCCTGTTATAGTACAGGAATAATTTTGATTATGGAATCTCTGGATCAGCTCATCATTAAATTTTAAATTCCTTAAGTCTTCAAGAGTCTTTCAAAACTTTTAGAAAACATTGGAAAACATTTGAAAAGGGAGATGTGAAAAATTAATTCTAGGAGCTGCAATTTCTTTTTTGACTTAGTATTTTCAAACTATCACTTCAGATTTAGAAGTTGTTTCTTCTGACCGATAAAAAAACCCATGAATATGTAGGGATGCAAACCTTCAGATTTGTTTGTTTGCAGAATATTTAACTTTCCATTTGTTTCACATGATTTTTTTCATCCAGGATCAGGTGATTTTGGAAAAAGCCCAACATCCTGACATAGTTTTTTTTATCCTGTTGGTAATCAGCAGTATCATCATTAACAGTTCCAAGAACTAAGGAGCTAAGTGAGTACTCCTGCTCTTATTCTGGAAGTTATAGAAATCCAACAGCTATTATGGTTGAGATTTTCCTGTTAATAAAAATGGCTTTATTAAAAAAAAATGGTTTCTAGACTCTGTGGCTAGTTTCTGGGAACAAATAGATTTTTAAATTTTGATTTAAAATGCAAGAGAAAGAAAAAAAATTAATATTTAATGTTAGTGGGTTAAATCGGAGATAACCTTAGTAGGGAGTGACCTGTTCTTATAACAAAATATTGTTATAATAACAATATGTTATAAAATCAAATGTTATTATAAAAAAAAAATTTTTTTTCGTTATTTGTCTTGGAGCATGTTCCTTTCTTCTTTCCTCATGTCTCCCCCAACTGGCAGACAGAATAGGATTCTGAATACTGATAGATGTAGCAGTTCATAAGGTAAATGTTTTCCTACAAAAACTTTCTACAAATTTTTTTCTTATTTTCTTCTCATATTACATGTTTTCTTCAGCATATTCTTATTAAGCTTTAAAAATTTACTGTTGATTTTATAATTTTTAAAGCTTGTTAAACAAAGAAGTATTTCCTAATGGTCTATTGTGCCTACAAAAGTCTATCAGAAAGGAAATTAAAGGTGCTAAAACCTATGGCGGCAGTGCCATAGAAGTTGGGAAAATCATATCCAAATTCTTATAAAACAGACCTGGTCACTGTTTGAATTATAACATGGTTATAATGGTTTCAGAGGAGATTACAGTAGCATGATTTCAATGTTATACATACGGCAAGACGAATCAGACAGCATTTTATAGCTCCATACTTGCATTAAACACTGGGAGCTCAATTTATTTGCTTGGACAAAAGTGTTGGTTCCACTTATGAGATTCTAGGATATCTCATCCAGGGCCTTGAGGAGATCCATGTCTTTCTATTGCAGGAGTTGGAGGGATGTGAGGATGTATGAGGCCATGCCCAATAGTACTACCTGCCTCTCTGGGGGTAATTGCATGAGGCTGTGCTGGCTGTCACCTGCAGGGTGTTCTCTCTAAGACATCATCAATATGCCAGATGTTCATGGAGCTGACAGATCCATGGGAAATATGTGTCATTCTGCAGCAGCAGTTAGGTAGCAAGTAAATTATCATGGAGTAGCTGAAAAGGCACTAAACTACTGTGTTTGAACAGCTGGATCCTGCCTCAACTGCACATGTGGACAAATGAAACCTACTCATTAATTCAAACTGTTCTTTAACGGAGAAAAAGCTATGTATTCTCATTGATTATACCTCTGTGTTAATTCAGGATTCCCATAAACTAATTTTCTTTCTGAGCATTCAGAGGATTTTTGACAATGACTTCATGCAGTATGGAATTGAAAATTAACAGCAATGGAAATTCACCTGGTTTATTTCCATGTCCCCTAAGCAGACACACCTGCACCTAAACTGCTCCTGATGGACATTTGTTCTACGCCTTTAAATGACAAAAATGCCATAAGCTATCTATTCTATTAAAAAGCTAAATCTCTCCTGCTACAATTTAAAACATTACTTATGCTATTCAGAGCAAATTAAAAAAACTGCAAACAAAAAAAAAAAAAACCACAAAACAAAACAAAAAACAAACACACCAAACCAAAAAACCAAAAAAAACCCCAAAACAAAAAAAACCAACCCAGAACAGTTTTTCATTTCTTCTTTGAAATAACAGTTTAAATATTTGAAAATCTTTCCTAATAAATGGTATCTTTCAGATGTTTTATTTTCTTCATCTGGTCACATCTTTCAATGAAGCAAAAAATACACTGCACAAAAGCTTTTCTCCCTTGCTACCCTGTCCCACTAAAGAAAGAGCTTTATGGTGTTGATGGTGAGTATCGAATCAGAGATCATGTACATTTGAGGAACATGAACTGAGATTAAATTCTGAGACCTTCAAAATTTTCATAGTAATAATGTCTAGTGAATTGGGCCTGGGTTGTCTGAGAGGCCATCTTTTTCCTCAGGTAATAATGATGCTGTCTGAGATTTCGAGTTTATGCCTTGCCTGTGATTTACTTAGGACTGGATGTTTTTTTAAAAAAGTTAGTTGTGAAGGGGCTCTAAGTTTGTAGTGCAATGAGGGAGCAGCAGACTGAAGCACAAGACCTAACTAAATGCTAAGTAGGTCACCAACAACTTACTAGGTTTAACCTGACTCTTGTTGACTTGCCTATACTGCTGTTGTACAAAAAATAAATAAGGAATCTAATAAAAAACTTTTCAAGTTAAATAAAGAGCTACCTACCCAAATGCAAGGCAGTGGGTGAGCTTGCATTTTATCAGGTTCTGCAGCAAATTCTTCTCCTTGAGCTTCGCTGGTGGCAGGCACAAGGGCTTTGGCATGGGCGAGTCTCAGTAATGTGCCATAGCTTCATCTGGACAGAGACTGGGTCAGACTCTCAGTAACGGATTGAGCTTCCCTGGCTGAGGGGACACACAAGGTTCAAACCAGCCAGCTGCCTGCTGTTCCATGCTCAGACCCAAGGAAACCACTTAGAAGAAGTCTACACAAACCTTCCCAAGTTACTATTTTTTCCCCATTGTTTCTTATTTTTTCAGTCAGTGGAGCTTAATGTAGACAGTAGAAGACAAGAATAGTAGAAGGGGACAATAGGACAAATAGGGGAGATCTTTGCTGCAAGAGTATGTTTGTCACTGCTTTTAAAGTGATCAGATTTTGTCACGACTAAATGTGATGGGTTTGGGAGTATGGTGTCACTTTAACAGCTAAAGAGTAGCTAGTGATCGGATGAAGTATTGAATTAATTTGGTGAGCCTGAAATATATAAATCACAAGGAAAATAGACACTTAAAAATAGTTTGTCAAATTATGGATGAAGATCAGATGAAAGAAATAAAAAATAGAAACAGAACAGCCTTTGGGACGTCAGTGGGATCCATCAAAGTCATATCATTATACAGCTCTGGCATTTTGCTTCAGTGTAGGGGGTCCCCCAAGCACTTCTGGTTAGTGGCTTGCTGAGTAAATGTCAGTTTAATGCTGTTTTCCTGTTTTCATAAAAAACTCCTGTAGGGTCTCTCATCAGATAACCAGATAGACTACGTCCCCACTGCCTCTAGTCAAGCATAAATGTTAGTTCTAAAAGTAGCTGCTTTCTTACCTGGTTTCTATTTCACTCAGTGACGTCAAGTTTTTTAGCCATCAAAGGTCCAAGACCAGCTATTTTTGAAGAATGAGCTAGTGGTGTTTTGATGCTTCTTGCAAATCATGTCCCTGGGTGTATGTCACTGAATTTGACATGCACGCCATTGTGACAGTTAAAATTATTATCCATCGGCGATGTAGCCCAGTGAACACACAGGAAACAGGTTCAGCTCTGCTTCTTTGTCATAAGCACCAACAAACAGAAAGGCTTGTGACTGTTCTTGTGTTACATAATGTATGGAGGGAGGGACACTTATCACTTTTCAATTTTCAGGGTATGTGTCTGATCATGATTGCATGCTATATCTTTTCATTTAAACATGCTTCATGCAAAATAGGGAGAAAATATTTTTGTGAGTATTATTTAACTTAGAAAAATATCATCACCTAGTAATGAAAGTAACGCAGTTCATTATTCTGTTCTAAACCCTGTAAGCATCCACAGTAACATATAGTGTGCCATACAAACATAATCCCCGTATTACCAGGGCATGGCAGTCTAAGTGCATACTGAGCATGCACAGTATAGTGACCTTTACTTGTCTATCTGTTTCATGGACACTTAATTACCAACATACGTGTTATACTTAAAAATATGTATAGAAGAATAAATGGCATTAGAGATGGGCAAAACTAGGTGAAAGGGCTAATTTACTGATCTTCTGTTATAATTACTATTTAATTTGGGATGGGAGGAGGAACTTTTTCATGATGCCAAGCAGTCCTCTGAGATAGGGCACTAAGAGTGGAAAGAGTTTTGGTAATGCTGCCAGATCTGGTAGTTTACAGCCTAACACCCTTCAGGGTTTCTTTTTTAGAAGTCCCTTGCTAAGGCAAGGTGCAGGCATGGCCATGCTTTGACTCACCTGACTTCTCTTTGTAGCTCCCTGTTAGGCACTGTGAAAGGCTGGACTGTAAACCTTTGGACTGCATCCAGCTGTGCGTCATGGTGGGAGCAGAAGATCTGCATTTAGACAAATACCAGGTTAGGAGTTTGCATTTTCACAGGATGTCAGCTCACATGGCTCTGCTAAGCAGAAGCTGAGGTGAAGTTGCCATAAAATCTCTTCCTATGCCAAAGAGTGAATCTGTGACAAAGCAACAGAGCAGCTGTGTTTAAAATAGCAGTCCAGTGTACTCACCTGTAGATATTATTTTCTTAGCATAAGGGAGTAAATTTTTAAAAGATGAGAAAGCATCATTACTTTGAATAACTTTGATTTAGTTACAGTGAGATTCTTATAATGTTTTTTCTGCTGGGTTTTTTGCACATAAAATATAAATGAAAGCAGCTATTAAGATTCCGCCTTTTCACTGTGTCATAACGTGCTGCTATTTTTAAATAATTATCCCTTAGTGCATCACATGCTTCATTTTCATTAAATAAACATTTTAAATGTGTAAAAGTCATAGTCATTACTATTTTTTAAATATAAGCTAATGGACGTGGCTCTCTATGAATACATGATATTTTATCTCCTGTTTCATATAAAGAATTAGTTATATTAAAATGATGGGAGTTTTTCTCCTTTGCTTATTTCTTCTTCTCTTCTAATCTTCCATATATGTTAATGAAAATACACTTAGTATTTGTCCCATTCTCTCTGTTTCCTCTTACCTCTAAGGCTCCAGTTCCAAAGATCTGAGAAGCTGCAACTGTCTATACAAACTTTGTCACCTCTCACTGCACTGCATATTCCATTTACAGCTCTGCCTAGTATCCATCCTCTTCACTTTTCTTTCTTTACGGTACCAGGACCCATTAAACCCTGGCTTCTTGTCAGCCTCTAAGTTCCTGTAGAACATGCCATTGACAGCATGCTGCCCCTGGATCTGAGCCAGACGCCAGTGTAACTGTTAGAAAGGCAATGGAAGTTGTATGAAACCCCTCCAAGATAAAATTTACATACTTTTGTTCTCAACTGTGTTGTTAGACACCTATTTTTTTCTCACTGTGCACAGACCCTGTCACTGTCTTCATGTCCATTTCTGTCCCAGGAATCCTGCCTCAAGAACTTCACCCTTTAGCATTTCTTTCTGTTCTCTATATTGCTGAAATTTTAGGAAATACTGATTTCTGCTTTTTCCTTTTTCTCAGTCAGCCTGCACTGTGTTTAACTAGTGGTTTGCAAATTACTCCCTGTGCCTCCTCAAATCCCACCTTATTATCCAGACAAGACTGTTATTTTAATTTGGCCTGTGACCCCCCAATTCTCTCTGTAATATAACAATCAAATCTTGCTCTCTACATTTCATTAATTTTGTACATTCTGTCATTCTGTATGATATCAATCCATTATAATAGCATTTACTGTGCATTGCTTGTTCTGTTTTATGCACAAAGTCTTTTATCAGTTTCGCTTCTGTTAATAAGTTCTATTACCAACACAGAAAGACAGAACATTATGCAAACAATACATAGAATTTGCTAATCAGCAAATTCGTTGTGAAAAGACTAAAACACACTTCCTATCAAGCTGAAGGTGAGTGTAGAAAGAAACAGCTGTTACTTTATTCTGTTAGATTTATATAGTTATATATTTGGAGACAACAGAAACCTGTGATCTTAATATCTGGATTCTTATGCCCTGCCACCCATCTTGCAGCTTCCTTAAACAAACCATTGCCTTTCCACATGCTTCGTTTTAGTCTCTGTAAAAAGGAAATCCTGGAATCATAGAATGGTTTGGTTTGGAAGGAATCTTAATCTAGTTCCAAACCCTTGCCATGGGGGGCACTCATTTCAAATTGCTTGAGATCTGCTGGGAAGAACAGCTGCCTAATAACTAAATGCCATTTTACTATCATTTTTTTCAGTCGTCATCTTAATAACATGGTTATGCTCTAACTACCCATCTTAAGATAATGAAATCAATTTAACTGCTCTTCACACTCTTATGTTCCTCAGAGGCATCACATCAAACCTAACATGCACAGAAGTCAGCTGCAGCCTGTTTTTTATCTGAATTCCAAATGATTTAATTGTAATTAAGTGACAGTTTATCAATCCAAGTGCAGAAAATAAGTAAGTGCAGTAAGGTATATCGATCATAAAACACAATCCATGTAAATGCTACTCCTGGACTACATAGATGTTAGCATATGGCCTGTGGTGATGACCATTTTAATAATGACAGTGGGTCAGAGGGAGGAGGATGGAAGATTTCAAGGTGTCAGGCAAAGATTAAAGTATTAAAACAAGTATATTTCGTTTCTAAAATAAAAGTCATACGTAAAACATTAATTTGATAAATATAGAAGCCTACTTTTGAAGTTCCTGTGTTGTAAATTGCAAATAGGTGTAGCTTGTTTTTACTTTTGTCTTCCACCTATTACTAACTTCTTGACAAGGAAGAAGTTTCCCCAGCTCACACAGGTACATCAGTTACTGATACCTGAAAATAGTAGTTTTTCAGACAAGGAACCGGTTAGGTGATATGGTTTCTAAAAGAGATAATATGGGGTGAGTATGGAAGTGAATTTCTACTGAGTCTTGATTACTATCAGGTAATCACTGGTTTTCAAATTTAAATGCTTTAAATGTCTCAAAACAGGGTCTTTGCAGAACTATCATACGTGAGGAAGGAGTAACAATGGTGCCAAGTGTTGCTGCAGAGACTGCCTCTTAATGGATTTTTTTAAAAAACTCTGGGTACTGCTTTGTGGTGATGTTGCCTTTGCTGAAAGAAAATGCCAAAAAGTCACCATCATATGCCAGGGGCAAAAGAAAGGATTCTTAATAAAATAATAATAAAATAAAAATAAAATAATAATAAAATAATCTTTTATTAAGATAGAGTCTCAATAAAATACTGACATGAAGAAGCAGCCCACTGTTTGAACTTGATTTTTGAGCATAAGATGTCAGACATAATGGTTAATATGTTTGATAAAAAAGATTTTTAAAATAAGAGTAAATGTAGCTGGTCAAATCGTGAAGAAATACAGATTAAAATGTAAACAGATTAAAAGCAAGTTCTCTAATGAAAAAAGGATCAGAAGTTACAAATGTTCTGAGTATTTTGTTCTTTCCATAGTACCACTTTTCTTCAGGCTTTTGGGAAGCTTAATTACTGAGTGAAAAAAAAAGTAATGAAAATGTTTAACAGTACATTAAATCAGAGACTGAATTTTGGCTACTTCTGAATAATTCTGAGATCTGATACATATGTGTATTTTCATATACTCTTTTCCCAGTACACCTATTCAAAGTACCATGATGTCCCAAACTAATAACAACGTAATTCTGTGATCACATCTGCCTGGGAGTTAAAAACCCAGTTGCAGTCTGGGCTTCACAGATTGCTTGCAAGGAATTTGCTAGAGTAGTAGGTAACAAAGCCAATGGCCCATCATGGGGACTAGGAAATCTTCAGTTCACAAGTTGTCCATTGAAGCACCAGAGAATGCATTCCTCAGGGTTAAGGGCGGTTTGGAGTAACAAAAACTTGTTGATTAGAAACTGAACATGATGGAAATGTTTTCTATAGCAGTAGATATGGGACTGGTTGGTAAATTCTTGTAAAAGGCAATGGTAACCTGAGGAAAAAGGAATTGCAGTAGAGAGCGGTTCCAGCTTGTGCGTGAAAGGAAAACAACTTGTGTTCACTCAGTGTGTACATGACCAATTAATCGCTTCCCTTGAATTCCCACTAAGCTCTCTGCACAATGTTTTCAAGGACAGCAGGCATTCCTCTGAGTAGACCATTAATACTGCTTTTTGATTTGGGGTTGGTTTGTTTTGGTTTGCTTTTGGTTCTGGACTTAACCCTAGAATTGTACAACATTCTTTTTCCTTTCCAAATTTTCTTCCATTGTGTTTATGAGATTCTTGAAACTCATGCTTTTTATTCCAATTCTGGGGACAGACAGACACTTCCCTAAATTTCTCTGAAATGAGAACAGTGACTCTCAACAGAAGAGTGACTGGGAATAAGACTAGGGGATTAGAAGCCCTGGGCTCTAAGATTACTTATTTTCTAATTTTTACGAGGCTTTGAGTCACTTCTCTATATTCTAATTTTTCCATCAAGTGAATACTTACTCCATTAGCCATTAAAATAAATACACTTCCCCCTATCAGGGTAATGGCTATAATAAGTGACCCATGCCTAGTTCTTATGGCTATTTTTCTTTTCATAATTGTAATTACTTATATTTGTGCAAGTGTATATGTAGTAATAAAAATCCCTCATATTTTCTTCTATTGAAACCTGGAAAAAAACCCAAATGAACAAACAAACAGTTCTTTCTGACCTCACTTAAAATGCTTACAAAATACTCTTTATGGAAATGTTTCAAATTTTGAAAAAACAAATTTTTCCAGTTCATAGAAACATTTTTAAAATTACTTTGTTTTGAAGGCAGTTGTATTCCTACAAAAATAGGGACAGTCCTGCATGGAACACCGATGATGCAGAAATCATTTCTTCTCACTATTAGGAGCATTTTTGCAAAGATCTGTGTAGCTTTCCTGCTGTTATTCCTCTTGAGCTCTTCTTTTGCATATTGATTACTGACTGATAAGCACACTGCTTCTCATGCTCCTTGGCAAGCCTGAATCTTAATTTTTACTTCTTCAGCTAGGTTTTTCTTAGAAATGTTTCTGTATGCCTTTTTGGAGGTTTTTAAAGTTAATTGACTAGATTTGATGCTTTTACCTTGCCCCTTTTCACAGATTCAATATTGATGTTAAGGGATTCAAATCCCAAGTCTCAGAAATTCTCACAGAGCTGTGTTTAGAACTGATACATCCTGAATGTTCACTGTAATTCTCTCTGGTTAAGGTTACTTGTGATGCCCAGTTACCATGATCTATTTCTGGTTTATGTTTTATCATTGTCTCCATAATTTTTAAACAGTCTTTCAGGCTTTTCAGTGTTAAAGAACTCAAATATGAAGACAGACACTAAACACAAAATGTTAAAGAATTTGAGATTCATGTTCAGCACTAGTCTCTGAAACTGAGGAGATAGGAAATAAAGGAGGTAACTTCCTAACAGTCATTCCTCCCGTTTTCCATAGTTAATATTTTGCTAGCGTGTCTACAACCACCTGCTGTGAAAGTGGTCACAGAACCAATCCTGACAGAGTTCAAGAAGTTTGGACAATATTCTCAGGCACATAGTGTGATCCATGGAATGGTCTGCACAGAGCCAGGAGTTGGACTCGATGATCCTGATGGATTCATTCCAACTCAGCATATCTCTGACGATATGATTCCAAGTCCAGACTATAAGTCTACATAAAATATCCACTGCTCAGTAGCACAGGACTCTATAACTGCAAATAGTTAACAGATTCCCACTGCAAAAGGAAATAAAACAGAGTTGCATCCTTGTACAGTTTTGTTGAACTGATCTTTATTTCCATGCACAGATCCCAAGAGGCCCTGTCATGAATCTGCAACTCTTAATTTGGCTGTAGAAATCAGCCAGCTGTATCAAATGTCTGCTCTGGGTCAATCTTGAATGGAGACTGAATATTCAGGAAGCAGTGAATCCACTCTAGTATAATAGAAATACTTTCTCTGTATATAAACACAGTCTATCTGAGGTAACTACATACTAAATGCCTGTTCTATTTTTACAGCACTCATTCTTTGAGAAAAATTGGTAAATTTAATTTAGTTGTATTAATTTCATTATATTTTTAATCTTTTTACTACCAAGGGAAGCATATGAAAAAGAAACCTAAACATGTTAGTGAGCTTGATTATTCAGTTAATACTTCCGTTAATGAGCCATTTTGAAAGATAGTACTAAATTAACGTACAAAGACCAGACAAAGATATTCATGTTCCTTTATTTTTTTTATACTTTGAAGGGAATATTTGCTTGTTAACACAGATGCTAAGGATCAGGACAAAGTGATGGTAACAATACAGTGTTTGTTTTTTGATTATTTGCTTATTTTGATTTTTTTAATTATTTGTTTAGGAAAACATTCTCACTTCATCTTGTTATGTTGTTTGATCTGCAAGTAGAGCATTTTACAACTGACTTTATTTAAAAGTTAGATAGCTAATTTTAGCTGTTCATTTAGTTAAAGCTTAAGCTATACATCTAGCCAACCCTCTAACCAAAAAAGAAAGTTAGATTGCTTAAGGACCAAATTCATACCATAATAGAATCAAAGTCAAGTAGGATACATCTTCTTTTCAATAGGTATGTGTCTCTTTATTGACAATAGAAGTAGTCTGAATGTCTTACCTTAGAACTTAATTTTTATGTGGCTAAAATTAGGAAAAATGAGCCCACTCTAAGATTCTGTCCATCATCTGGGATGTTGGATGATATCCATAACTATTTTACAATTTAAATTAATCCCCCTCTCTTTCATTTTTGGGACACTTTTCCTCTTCCCTTCTTTGTTGGGCACTCTCTTCTTAATCTCTCTGCTATTTTTCATACAGATGAAGAACAAGACTGAAGGTTTTTAGTATTAACCATTAAAGAAATCCAGTAATACCTTGAATAATACTTTATTTCTCAAAATCGAAGTTTTTTCTGATTTTTGAAACTGAAAGCTCTAAAATGCTTCTCCAGACAATGTTCAGTAGCAAAACTTGGTCTCCTGTTTCAAACAAACTTTTCTAGAGGGTGTGTTTTGCTCGCACTTACAGTTATAAAGTAAGTTGTCTGTTGATTTCTTTAGTTGCTAAAAGTGAACATTTAGTTATAACGAGGTAAAAGAATTAGGTATATTAAAATTTATCATATACTGTATCATATGAGTAATGCTTCATTTGAGAGTGACTGATTTTATTATGCTGTGATGAATAACACTGGTCTATTTTAGTTACATATTTCTACTATTAACTATATGTGGTTAAGTCATTCACCTTATATGTGTTTGGGGGTTTTTTGTTGGTTTTTTTTAATTGTGAATTCTTTATTTTGATTATTTTCTTTCATAAGCATGCAGAGTATCCTTAGAGTGCAATTTGATGAAAATCAGGAATGATGGTAAAGGTCCTCTTTCCTTTCCGACATTCACTAAGGTAAAGAAGTTATAAAAAAGTAGAGACAGAGAAAGAGGAAAAATTGAAAAGCAGTATTTCCCACCTTACAGAGACCCTTCTTGGTAAGAAGTGGTTTGGAAAAAAGCTGGTAAAAGTTACATAATCTTTGTTACAAAAGTTGCAAGTTCTGCTTGCCTTTGGGAGCCATCTCTGTCAAGACAGGCAGGTACCCTGTTACATCCAGCTGCCTCTTTCCTTGTGTTTATTTGGCACCACTCACACTGAAACTGGACAGTACAATGTTGCTTATGTTTTCTTTGAAACCCCTGCGTACATGGTCTTTTCACGCTGCTTACAGGGACTGCTCAAGCTGATGAGAGCATTTATCTGCAAGAGAGGGCAGCCAGCTTTCCGGAAAGGCTGCTAACAGAAGGAATTGATTTCATATTCAGAGCTAAATGGCACCTCCCTGGCAACAGCCACATTGAGTCACATCTGCTATGCATGCACCTCTAGGCTGTTCTCTTGGAAACTGCCCTGTATGGGATCTGCCTACCTCTCAAAACCCGGGAACAAAAATGGTCTTTTTAAACAGTTCATTTCAGCCAGGTTTTCCAGCTAGGTGAATGTTTACAGCACCTATTGCGCCACTTATTTTTTATGGTTTCCAGATATCCTGTCTTAAGGTTAGTGCCTTCACTATACCCCTCTAGGCTGAATGGGATGTCATAGACCACTATGAACTCCACAACATAAATAAATTTACATAAGAACCCTATACAGCTTCCTATACAGCTTTGTGATTAACTGGAAATATCAACTGATTTCCCCAAAACTTTTTGAAACAATATCCTATGATTAAGATATGGCTTGTACAAGGTAAGGCAATAGCTTCTTTCAAAATTTAATGGGTACAGGCATATAAAAAAGGGGGAAATTAGCCAGCCAACAAGATGACACAGCAATTAGCTAAGGAGATGCCTATGAACTTGATGCCTTAAATTGGCTACCTAGATAAAGAGGCTAGACAGGAATAAAGGAAAAAAGGTGGTATTTATTTGAAAGGCCTTCAGATCCACACTTTGGGCTCCAGAGGGTCCTGCCTCAGTGGATCCCAAGACGGATGACTGGTCACGAGTTCTTCACACTTTTATATCAACATAAATTCACCAACCAGAACCCAGCCAATGATGGAATTTCCTCAAGCTTGCCCCCCTCTCCCCAAGATGATGGCTTACAGTTCTTGTTCTGGGTGTCCTTGGAGAGCAAGTTTCAGAGTACTGTTATGTCTATTTTAGTATAAGAGAACAGCACTAAACAAGCTACAGAAAACTTCAGAGCTACACTAGCAGTACAGGATTTGAAAAATATAAAAGTCAAAACCTAAGGCATCAAGCTGACTTGACCAAGCATATCAACCTTCACATGTGTCTCCTACACGAAAGGTAAAAAGCACAGAATTTTGTCACTTAACATGATTCCTCCTTTAGACAGGAGATAATTAATCATCCTCTTGCCCTTTATTAGGTAGATAGAGCTGTGACTGAAATTACATACTCATTAGAGTAATCAGATCTCAAGAAGTACTTGACTTAACAAATTATGTGGATCAATACATAGCTTTTCAGTAATAAAATGACATGTAGTGTAAGAAATTGAGGAGCAATTAGCACCCGGATTTTCTTCCCCTTCACTCAGTAATTCTACTTTTTGTCTTTTCTCTGTTTTCTTCATGTAATGAAGGTTCTCTGATCTTCCTGAAGAAATCTGTCAAATTGTTCCATATACAGCTTTTGAAAAAAATGTCAAATTATTTTTCCCAGGAGCATAAACAGTGATACCAAAGGAAAAGGAAAAAAAAACCCCAAAACCAGAAGACATATCCCTCTAGAATTTTTAGTGATGAACAATAAAACGTTACTTCATTTATGAAAAGGTAGATTCCAAGTGGTGCAGGAAATTATTTGGTGTTTTAAAAACAGCAGTATTTATTCATGTATTATTTCCTCTCTCCTTCAAATGTAATATTAGTTAAATGATAGCTTATTTTTTCATTATGTTCAGGAAATATGATTCAACTATTCTGCAATGTTTCTTGTAAATGGAAGTAACTATACTTCTAGAAACTACAGTGTTCAATATTAATCCCTGTGGATAGCATTTTACTTGGAAAAGCAAACACAAATATAAGTGAAAAATTATATCAGTGCAGCTGATTTGACAAAATGTGAAACCAAAAGTACTTCCAAATACAATGCTAAGATTGCTTCAACAGAATATTAAGAATAATGAAAATTTTTTTTGTGAAAGAAATCAAGAGCTCATATTGATCTTAAGCACAACACAATCCCTAGGATATTACTCCATTTTTTTTTTGTTGAGATCAGTCAGTTGTTGACATAATCATACATTTGAAATAGTATTTAGATAACACGAAAAAAATGTCTGTTTGTAGCTAGTAAACCTCACTGTTAAAAATATGTTCTTTATTTCTACTTTGACCTTGATAATCTTAAAACAGGTCCAGTGAAAGCAAGTTACTCAGGGCTTCATTCAGCTGAGTCTGATCTGAACATCTTCAAGCCAATTCTGAGCTTATCCAAGGACAGAGAATCCACAGCCTCACTGGGAAACCTGTTCCAGGGCTTGATCATGCCCAAAGCCTCATGGTATCTGAGGCCTCTTCAAAACATTCTGAAAATATTCTGCTAACAGTTATTTCAGATTACTTTGGAAGCATTTATTACATACAGAATCATTGTGTACAGCATCCAGCAGTACAGAGGATTTTTCAGAGTGGAAATCTTTTTCATTGCAATTCTTAAGATACCACCATGCCATGAATAGTAAAGAGATAATTGTGTTATAAAAATCATTAATGACAAAACTTGTTTTTGAAAATAATGGACTGAGATAAACATATTTTTAGAAAGTTGAGAAAGAGACATCATGAACCTTCTGTATCTTAAGATAAAATGACTTTGTTGTGAATTTTCAATGAGTTTATGCAGCCTTCCCAGAGTAGAATAAAATCAATCCTATTGTATATACGAACATATCTCTGTAAATGATCAATGATCAGGACCCTATTAGGCATTATAAAATGATATGGCTTTTTGAAGGAAAACTGAGACCTTTCATAAAGGGTCAAGAACTCGGAAAGTGGAAGAAAAGTACTGGGTTGGGACTGCTGGATTAAACAAAACTTTGTAAAATTTTTAGGAGATATAAAAATTATCTTATTATTTTTATAATTATCTATTATTATTAGTGACGCTGTATACCTCCAAATCACGGTAAGATCTGGAGACAAAAAGTTTCTATTTTTCTCCTCAGTGTCTTTTTCCACAAAAAAAAGGCATGTAAATGCTACTCACACAGATAGCGATGCTTAGTCTACAGCAAGCTCCTGAGTGAGAGGACAAATAAAAAGTTTATATTTTTGAGAGGCAGGGGAGAAATTGGAAATTATGGACCAATTATCTTAACTTCAGTTTATGCAATAATAGCAATATGAAAGGGTATATTTTTTGTATATACCCCAAAAATAGAGAGAGAATGAGTAACAACTAATATAAATTTGTCAAGGACATATCATACCCTCTGAATTTCCTTTTCTGTTGATAGGAAGTTCTGAATATGCAGAATAGTATATACACTGTATATCTTGACCTCACCATTGTCTTTTGTTTCACGTGACAGTTTGATAAACAAAACAGAGAAGATCTCCATGAAATTGCTATGAGGCAGATACATGGTGAGGAAACCATGTTTAGTAGTTATTAATGGTTCTTTGTTGTCCAGCATTACGTATTGAGCAGTGTTCTGCAGAGATCACTCTTGTGCCCGGTTCTTATCAATGTTCTCATTAGTAACTTGAGTCACTGAGTAGGTAGTCAATGATTAAATAGTGTAGTGTGCTTATTAAATTTCCAATGACATCAAGCTGTGAGGGTCTGTAAACATATATGAGGACAGACTTAAAAAGATCTTGACAAATTAGGAAAATCATTTAAATAAATTGGATGCAATTCAGTAACAAGAAATGCAGAACACTAAATGATCAAAAATTTCAAGATAAGTCGTAATACATGAAACAGTAATTTTGCAGATTAGAATCTGAGGCAGACTGAGTGGACTTTTTCCTTAACATAAGATACCTAAATTGTTCCAGACATCTATGCCTGACGTATTTATTTTATTATCCCTTCGTAGACACTGGAAAGAAATACCTTTTCATGGAACCTTATTTGTTCTAAAAATCTGCTTAAGATTCCTTAGAAATGTGTATGTCTCCAATGATTATCAAAGAAGCCCAGGACAGAAGCTCAGATGTAGATGTCCATGCCATAGAAAAACATATTAAGTGTTAGAGACAGATAATTTTCTCTTAAACCAAATGAGAGAAATCCTCTTTATTTGAAGCAATAATAAAGGATTCAAGGTCAGTTATAGAACAGAAAGTCCTATATGTAGATTTACCAGACATGAGGAGGAAGCATCACTGGTTCCTACAATTCATTAGCCAGCTCCACTTTGCCTACTCTCCATCAAAATCCTACCACAAAAATCTCACTATTCAGGGAAAAAGTATTTCAAGAGCAGATCTTTAAAATGTTATGGGTCAACACAACAAGTCAAACAATGCACTGTTGGTGCTACACACCTGAAGTCTGGCCCAATATGCCAAAGCACTTCATATTTCCCCATCTCGATCTTACTGCTAGAAATTACTGTGATTGCTCAGGTCCTTAGAGTCATGCATGCATCCATCCTGTATAGTGGCTTTGACAAAATTTCTTGAAAGGCCTGTCCAAACACAGGCATAAGCAGCAAGAGTCCAGCTTTTTCAACAGGTGCAGCCCAGATTTTATTCAAAATGTGTTCAGTTCTGGTTCTGTTCTATGGAATTATTTCAATTACCCTCCCCCAAGACCTAATGGGTTATCATAGTGAGAAAGAGCTAGTGATAGCTGCACGCTAAAGACTTTGTGCATGTTATTCACAAATACTAACCAGGTGTTCAGCAGTCTACTGGAAGATATGGATGACCTTCCAGGCTAACGTTGGGATTTTGGGGTCACTTATATTCGCTTAGGGAACATGGATTTGTAAACTGACAAACCCAAAACATAAAACCTGGGAATAGCTGATAAAGCACTTAAAGTCTCTAGCTACCCATTACATGCAACCAGACTGATTTCAGTTGACTGAAAATGTTTCAGTCGTTTTTTGCAGAAGAGCTTTGTAGGAAGAATGTGACGGCCACTTCTGGCTCCCAACAGGCAGGTATTTTTTTTAACACAATGCCAAAGGAATTTTTTGCAACTTAGAGAAATATTTATATAGAGTCTTAGGACTCACAATGTTGTGTAGTACCCAGAAGTCCCAGTGATTGTTTCTCCGTAAAGTTTCAGTCTCCACTCTTTCTTCCAGAATAAAATTGGGAATGTGTTACAGATACGACTGAAATGCCCACATCTTCCGTGTTTTTTTCCACAATATCAAAGGAGTTAGACAGATAGAATCTGTCAGCAGGAGACTGCATATACTATTTAGTCCCAGCAATAAATTGTATTAAAAAAGAAAATGCGGACTTAAACAAAATGAACAGTAAAAGCAGCAAAAATCACAGGATTTCTTTCTTTAATCTGTTACTATTTAGCTTGTGAGGATTTGAGCTTGCACTAAGCAGCCATATGGACCATATAAGTCAAGTCTGATACCTGCTGTGACTGTCTGCGTCAATCAAGTGACAGTGTTATTTCCATCAAATTTATTAGAGCTGTGTGTCCCTGGACACTGGCTCTGAGAGCTGAACAGCCAGCAGCCTAAACCACGAGAAGTTCAGTGACATTTGGATGAGAATGATTCAGTGCCTGTTTCTTATTGAGGAAAGGGATAGGAACAAATAGGTTTATGCATGCAAGGATCTCTGTGCTCAAGGTCTGTAAACAATGAGAGTCACTATTTCATAAGTGTTCTGTGACACTTTTGTTATGAAGTAGAGAGCACAAGGTTGTCCACAAACCAATAGACATAGATGAAGGTATATATACACCTCAGGGATGTGATGTGACCAGCAATAAGATGAAAGGCAAGAACCTTGTGCCCTGTTGTAGCCAAAGCAGGTCTCGGCCTGCCACTGTGAGACTGGTTTCTTCCTTTTGTCCTCCTGCTTCCTCATGTCCTAACACCTCCTGGGACCTGGTCCCTGTCGTCTTGGATGTCTTCTCTGTGCTCTCCAGTTGCATTTCTTGTGCTTGTTGTGCCCCCTCAGCCCAAGGCCAAGTACTGCTCTTGCCCTTCTTCTCAGATCATTCTTGATGGACTTGTTTTCCTTCCTAGAGTGAATTTTCACCTGCTAACTCTCACTATTTCACAGATTTTTGGAAATAGTTTGTTAAAGCTTCAGAGCATGATAAAGTGGTGGAAGCATAGATTTTGCTGACCTCAGTAAGGATTGCTGCAATAATTTTGGCAAATGACCTTTGTAAATTCTAAAAACCCTTTGAAAATATGTATATAAACTGCCAGTGGAATACATCTTGACAGATGTCTTTTCAACTCAAAGAAAATTTTTCATTTTGATAGCATCAAGCTGTTCTGTTTTAAGTTTGACTTTTTATGCCCACAAGCCCAAATAAAAATCAGAGTTGCTTTCCAGAAGGAAAAGGGAAAGTATTTTACGCAAGCAGTTCAATGCCAAAAACTGGATTGGCATGAACACCTGAGCAGCTAATTTGGTGATCAAATTTGAGGTCACAAAATTAAAAGAAAACACAACACTAGTAAAAGAGCATGTGAAAGACCTCTAGAGGTGAACAAATCTTCACTGTACCAGCCTCAAAATAATTTACTGCATTGTTATCTGAGGAGAGCTACCTAGACCACGGAAATTATTATGCTTATGGAAGAACCTCAGAATGGGACATAAGCAAGTTCTTAATCTGCCCAGGTTATAGCCTGACAGACTGAAAGGATATGAAATTAGCACCAGCCCACTTTGCTATGTACTTTCCTCTTTGGAAGCATTTACATTCGTGTATGAAGAACAATGTCTGTAGAGTTTTTTTGTGGCTGTTCATTGTACTGAAAAACATGTTTAAAAACTTCCTTTGTATCTCTTATCTAATGGCATCCAACCTGAGAAGTTTAACTGCCCAGTTTCTAGGTGCAACCCTTATTTTCTCATGCATCTCCAGCTTTATTCCTCCATCTCTCTGTGGAACATTATTTCATGCAACCTTAGGTCTCAGTATTATAAGTAAAATGTACCCTAATTCCTCAGTGAGGATCCTCTCCTGTATCACAGTCATTTATTCTAGCGTAACACTCTACTCTTTTGCACAGATGCAGCATAAATATGCCCTCAGAAGAGAACCATTACAGCTTAGGCCCTTGATCTCAGATCTTCATTATGCAGTCCACCCTCTAATTCACTGGAGGACTTGCTTGATGTTAATTTGCATAATACTTCATTTTGTTAGCTGAATACACAATGTATTTCCTATCATGAAACAGAGGCATATACACGAAGCAAGATTTTCTGTGGAAAGAACCTTATTTAAATAAGAATATGAACTTGGGCAACCAAAAGCTAAGTTAAAATTAGGTCTGTTTCTCTGTGGGATTAAGTATCTTGCTTATTAGGGTATACAAAAAACTCATCTTTGTTGGAATTTGGATAAATAATATGATGAGAAAATATTAAGTGTCCAACACATAAACACATGCTCCAGACTTTGGAAAATCATCCTCAGCATCAAAATATGGTTTTTCAAGGGACCTAAATATTGCTCTTTGATGAAGGAACAAATATTTATTCCAAAATTTGGAGCATTAATGGATGGTGTTTAATTGATGGAGTAAAACTGCCCTGCTTCTTACAGACCTGGAAGGGTTCTTCCATGACATAATCCTTCCCAACATACGACAAAACCTTCACAGTCTGCCTCCCAAGACAAAAGCAGTAGATAAGATATGAACTTTTCATCTTTGTTAATCTAATTGTTAAACTTAAGAATTAGCCTAATTTTTTATCACCAGAGCTTTCTGAATGACCCTAAATATATTACCCTGTTAGACTGCATGACCATATTATATTTACAGCGTTCATGTTGCCAGTATGGTGGTTGATAGATTTTTTTATACTTTCAGTCTTAATATGAAAGCACATATTGTTCTTACATTGGAAAAAATAAATTTTGGGATATATTTGCAACTTTTGTAAGGGACATAATGAAAGCTAATATTTTATTATAGCTATCTATGTCCTAACATAGTTTAGTTTATAGAAAATATGGTACAATTTCTCCTAAAATGTGTCTCCTTCCTTGAGACTTGTGGCTATTAGCAGCTGACTGGCAATAATTTTAAAAAGATTACGTAAAATCATACACTATAGTTCAGCATACAAAGTGCTTATTTGAACTTCTAGTTCTGATCTCTCAGTACATTAATTTTACACAGCAATGTGTGGTGCATTCTGGTATGTGCTGACAAACTTGCCCACCTTTTTGAGTTGGGACTGAGAAGCTGTGGCAATGGCCTGGCTAATCCAGCCTCCATCCCTGAGCTGTTCATTCCTTCTTGCCATATTTTTTAAGAAATGTCTCTGAGTTCAGTTTGAACATGGACATATTTTTCAATATCAAGACGTAGTCATTCAGACATGGACTAGCTATTTCACTGAAAAATCCAGCTTATAAACTTTGAATAGTCACATTTCCATGTCATGCTTTCTTTGCTCACAGTGGACTATGAAATAAAGAGATCTATCAGCACTTTGCACTGAATTAAATGTTGTTACAGGAAGTAATAAACTGAGTTTTCTTTCAACTTGTCATTTTCTCTCTTGTCTTAGTCCTATTTTTTTTCCTACCACATTCATTTAGCAGCCCTTGTACTTGTCTCTTTCCGCTGTGAATTACATCAGACACCAGGCTGGTGCTCACTGGGATGCTGGGCAGAGATCTCTGAGGGAATGGTGCTTCCACCTCCAAAGGAGAAAAGCAGAAGCAGCTCTGCACCACAACACTGCTGTACCTCAAGACAGAGAAAAAACAACATGCATTTTCTAACAGCCATGAACAGATCATGTGAATGATTTTGCAGCCCTCTCTCCTATCATTCTGTGGGTCAGATGTGAAGTGCTTTTTCTTTGTTTTACTCTGCACGCAGCATAGAGGCTCTGTAGACAGCAGGCTTTTTTTTTTTTTTTTGCAAGACTTTAAGCAGTGCAGCCAGAAGCTATGTTTAATACTACAAGGATATGACATTAATCAATTTCCAGTAAATCTGTTTCATATCTGAGCATGCAGGTTTTACTCTTCCTGGTAGTTGTTCTAATTGCCCTGTTTAATGCAGTAAATCTGTACCTCTGGGAGCAGTAACACTTCAATACTCCTTCCCCAGCTCCGAAATCAGTCAGTGGTTGGATACACTAAATTCAGATGGCCAGATACTAATTTTCTCAGTATTTTTAACCTGCCTTCTAAAGGAAATCAGGTATGTGTGAAAACATTGTTTCACTGGCATTCAGCCCCCCTTTTTCCCTAGTAACTTTTAAATACGTTATTGGGCATTTTCAGCTATGCTTGACAATGCCTAGATAACACAAAGCTATCCAATTCCTTTGACTTTTGTGAAAGTAGATGGTTGTAACTCAATTTTATCCCTTCTGTCTGACTTCCTAGCTGCAGAGAAAGAGAGGCCCTAAAGCCAGACAGTAAATCATACAAGACAACCTGTCAACCCCCACCACAGCAAGCTTTGCTGATGCCCTTCTAGTAGATCACGTATGGACAGAAAATTCAGGAGGTTGTGAGTTGTTTGAGAGAGCTGTGGCTAGAAGGGGAAAAGTTTCAGAGAAGGCTGCAGCTAAAAAATGTTAGCGTAGAGAGAAAATTGAATGTGCTTGGGAAAAAACAAGGCTAGAGCTTGAACAGGTAGAGAAACTCCAAGAATACTGTGGAGAAAACAAGGCTAATACACTTACTCCAGTAGAACACATTAGTATATTGGAGGAAGAAAACGTGGACCAAGGGAGGCACACGCATCCCTAGGTTAATTGCATTATTGGTCCTGCAGCTTACAAAAATATGAATTCCTGATTTTGTTTACTGCAGTGTAAAAGATTTGAAGCAACCCCAAGAAGGTACTTTGCAAAATCCAGTACAAGTGATTTTTATCTTCAGCTATGGAAATTCGTGTCACCTTTTATAGATCAGAATGTTTTCTAAGCTGAAAAATCAAATGCATTTTCTTTTGCTCTTATATCATCCTGGAAGTGAAGGTTGCATTGTTTTCTGTGTTCTGTCAGAAAAGTAAGGCTCCTACAGCTATCTGAACATATCACTCCTAAATTAATATGTACTCATGTTGCTTTCCTTCACTTCTGTTGGCATATTTACCATTCAGACTGAAAATAAAACACTCATTGAGTTCTGACCACTGAAACGATCATTCCAATATATCAATTTTAAAAATTCTCAGGTCATTTGGAAACACAAGTGTCATAATAAATCAAAATGCCAAGCTACTCTTCTCCTCTTACTACTTGTTATGTTCCTTTTAATTTCTCTAGTTTCTGCAGTTTTATTTAGGATAGAGAGGGGTTATCTTAATTTTGCATTAGTTTCATAAACTTGATTGAAGACTACGGAGAGTTAATCAAACACTCAAAATGCTAACTTAAGAGCCTTTACAGATAGCTGTATTCAGTCACTGAAAGCTGAACTGCATAAATAGTTATGAAATTTTGCTTTTTATTTACAATTGAAACAAAAAATCAACATCCATTAGTTTGGGGTTTTCTTCAGTAACCCCTTCCCCAAAAAGCACACAGTAGAGATTTCATTCTTTTTAAAACAAAATATTACCTGTTATTTGGAGTTTTTTGATACTGATTTTTTCATTAAACTTGTTCATCTTTAAAAAGAAAATATAATAATTGAATATTTGGTCTATTTATTTACTTTATTTATCAATATTTATGCAAAAACCATTATTTTTTTTCCTTAATCCAAACTCTTCCCTAATTTCAATCCAGGATTTTCAAATAATTTCTATTCTTCCAGAGGTATATCTTTTGAACGACTACATTAAGAAAAACCATCATAGCTTTTTAAACCAATATTTATTTTAATTTTCTCTTTCATCGTCATTAAATCCAGAGATAACATTAGTCTATCCTTTGTCCTCTTATAAGCAGAACAACATAAATGTAACAGTTTAGGATATTGTCACACAAACTGCAAAGTTCATGACTTAGAAGGAGAGGTAAAAAGCAATTGCTTTTCACAAGTTTCTTTTCCAAGTTACTCTAAGTTGTCTCCCATTTTCCTGTTTGCTACCAACGGCTGCAATTTTGTGACATTGTGTTATTCAGGTTACCTGAATCCAGCGGTAGAAAGCACAAAAGCGAGAAATCCAAAATCTACTCTGCGTCTCTTCCAGAGCTGTGCAAAGAGCCAGGGTATCATTGAGGAGCCATCATTCTTGGAGTCAAAAAAAAAAAAAGGGGGGATTAAAAAAACCCATTTAATTTATACTTTAGGCTTAATCTTAAGGAAGGTGGGTCTTTGTGTAAGTTGTAGCTACCTTCTTGAATTTGCTTTCCAGTGGTTCCCTTTGTCCACGACAGCATTCAAGGCCTAGCAGCTCCCTGTGGGCAGGTGAGCCCAAAGCTGGGCAAGCAGGGGCCTCACCCTTGGGCACTATCCTGAAGACCCCAAACACAAGGAGAAAAGTTGTGAAAAGCAGTCCTTTGACAGCCCCAAGGAGGCAACAAGCAAGGAGGTGAAACAGAGTCTGTGCCAGCCAGGGTCTCCAGCCCCAGGAATGGCGCCAGAGAAAGGGCAAGAGACAAGGGCAGATCACAACATTAGTCCAAGAGGTTTCTCTGTGAGATCCCTTACCGGGGCTGTGAGGCCAAGGCCCATCCAGGAGGCAGGGCCAGAGTCAGAGTTGGAGACCTGACAGCTTTCAGCTGGGCTGAAATCTTGAAATTTGCTGATGAGTTTGTCTCATCAGCAAGGCCATTAATTAAAAACAGTGGTGGGTGTTTGCTTCCCAAGGGATACTCTCAGTAATCAGTCATTAGCTGTTTTTGTGCTGCTGATCACCACCCTGGAGAGCAGCTAACTTTCCACCCACTTTGTAGTCCATGTCTTCAGCCCATATCTCACCAATCTGGATATAGGAACACAGTGGGCGGGCCTGGATAAAGTCACAGTGAACAGCTTTCCATGCCACCTTCCCCAACACAGCCCTGCCAGTACAGAGGGCAATCTCTTTATGACGGAAACTGCCACAAGATTGCAAAACATATTAATTATTTATTTGGCCTGACCCGCATTTCATCGGGAGTCAGATCAGGGCTTTGGCTAAGCAAACACTTGTCTTGTGTCACCTCCACTGTAAACTTCTTTTTCTTGTTACACAGTGGTGTTTTTCCTTCACACCAGCCACCTCCCTTACAGAAAATGGTTGTATTATACACTTAATGTGCTGCACAAACAATATAAAGGTTGTCTTCTCCACGTTTTTCAGGTCATCGGCTTCCAGTTTTTGTCAGTAATTTGCTGGTTATAGTCTTGAAAATTCTCTCCACAAAGCAGTTATGGCATTTACTGACTTCGTTGTCTAAAATGCAGAAAAACAATATTATGACTATATTTTCATACATGGTTCACTATGTCTACAAATATTCATTTTATTTTATTTATAGTTTCTTCTTCCCTGGTTGATTAACCTTGGGATATGATTTCTACTTCCTCTTTTCACGACTGAAAATAATATCAAGTTAAAAAAAAAAGCTGAAGAAGGGGTACTTTACTTGCATGTGTTCTCACATAAGAATGTCAGAGCATAGTTTTGTGCAGGAAACCTTCTGTCTGAGCTTCTGCAAATCAAGTGATAATGCTGATACTCATAATACAGTCATGGTATAAATGATGTACTCATGACAGAGTTCTGGATTTGAGCATTTCTAATTCAAATAACCACATTATAATATTGCAAGCTTATTAAGTGGCTCAAACAAGTTGATGTACTACCCATATTCTTCAACCCTTTAAAATTTTTTATGCTTGTGTCTCAAATGAACAAATTTCAGTTGATTTCCTTTGCCTTCCCTTGCCTTTCCATCCCTTCCTTTCTCCAGGTTGTTGATTTTGTCTATCTGCTAGTGGATCCTTGTGATGTGTGCATAGCATGCCATTTCATGACACGTTCTAAGGAAGCCTAAAGGGTGGAACAGCCATGAGAGCTAAGTACTGGGATCACCCAAAGAGCTAACATGAAGTTTTGAACCAGAAAAGACCTCTTTGGTCGATTATATTTTGATATCCCTGCAGTCATATGAAACACAAGGAATTTCAAAAGACTCAAAACTGCAGAAATGCAGTGAAGAAAGCAATTTTGAGATTTTAATTGCATAGGTGATGATAGAAGAGTTTGCATTTTGAAAGAAAGAAATGCCTTAAATATTTTCATTATGTTACTTTTTTTCCTGATGCTTCTCAAGTGGGTAATGGTTAACTTCTTGTTTCAAATAAATAGGTAAATTAAAAGCAAACCTTTTGACCTGAGGTCACAGAGGCCATCTAGTCAGATGTCTTTTCAGCTTACCTTCAGTTTCAAGTATTTTGGCCTGGAGGCCAAAATATGAGTCTAATTAAGAAATTCTGTTTGGAAATTCTTTCTTTCATAGTTAGATTGGAAAATAAATTAAATTTATTACCTTTGCTATTTTCTCATTTACTTCAAAAGTGCCTCTATCACTATTCTAAGCTTATCTCCAAACACTTTTCAAGTACTAGCTGCGCAATTAATATTGATCTTTTTTGGTGATTGTTTAGATATTCTACTGACTACTAAAATCCAAATCAGATTTTAATAGTACTTCCTCGAAGCTAACAAATAGTTAACATGAAATAAGATTAAATTAGTGTTATTTGCTCTTTAATAGTCAGTAAAATGTGAATCTGAATCTACGATTGTTCCAGCTTTCTTTCTATAAAATATATTTGTATTCATACAATAAACCTTGTTTAAATATCAGGTTCTAGCCACAGTTTTAAAGACTATTGAGCTAAAAACTTACAAGAAAGTAAATTATAAGCTTAGGGAACTGGGGATTTTGGGATTTTGCCATTTTAGCAGTCCCAGGGACTGAGAGTAGGTGGGTTGAGCATGATTTCAACTTTCTCTGATTATGCAGGAATGATTTGCTGGTACTGCAGATACTTTCTCTTTAGTAACCTCTTTAGTATATTCTTTAAGGAGTTTCTAAATTCCCCTTCGGCTAATGAAAATGCATTCATTGTATACTATCTTGTTAAAACTTACACTGGACTCCCTGCTGTATCTAGTTCTCTGAGTTATTAAAAAAATAAGGGAAAATGGTAACATTTTAAGGTTGAACTTTAAATGAAAAAAAGGCCCCAAACAAAACAACAAAAAGATACTTTAAATTATCCAAAATGTCCAAGATAAGCCATTTTTATTTAAAAAGCTTTTACACAAAGTGACCTCTTACATCCAGAAGAAAATTTGCCTACTTAAATAGTTCCAAATCAGGATTCAACAAGTAGATTGCATTCACTGTTAACAGTTTGAGCCAAATTTTTTTAAATCAGCTTGTGCTAGTTGATTTTATAGGGCAGCACATTTGCATTAAAGTGCTATTTGCATTCTTATGCTATTTTCATGAATGTATTTTACCATGTTTTTATTGCTTTTGTATAAAATCATGTAGTTAACAAGTTAGTAATCCTTGCCAGTGTTATTGTGACTCATAACAACAATGTGAATCAGCAGCTCTGACTATTTCTCTAAAGGGCATCCACCCAGTCCTAAGACCCACACCCCTGGTTGTACAAATCAGTAAAACTGGAGTTGGATTAACCTTCGACTATTTCCCACAGATTGTTATTTTTCCCTCACCTTTCCTTTTTTTGCAGGTAGGAAGATCTATATCAAAATGTCACCTATAGAAAACTGTCACTATGAAACCATGAGTTGGTTTCCCAAATAGTTCCTATATTTGGTGACTTGACAATTGTCATTCTAAGTAAAACTTATAGCTCTTTTAGGCAACATTTTTTAACAGACGGATATTCTAGATATTTCAGAAGAATAATCAGCCCTCATATATAAAGTTTCATCATGCTATTTATTATTAGTGAGATATTGGTTTGAGCCCCGAAGAATGTTTTAATATTTCTTCCAGAATATATTTTTAGCAATAACATTTATAACTCTGGAATTTTTGCTCTCTGTGTAAATGTGCAATTTCTTTTTACCTCTCACTATTATTTTTTTCCTTCGGTGCTTCCTTGGGCAATAAATCATGCAGACCAATTACTGGTATCTTGAGTAAGTATTCACTTTTATTGGTTTTGAATATGCTACCTGTTAACTTCATGGTGTAACTCTCTGGGGGTGTTTTTTGTTATGGTTCAGGATGAACAGTAATCCCCAAGAGAAACTCTTTATAGCATACTGCATCTTATACTTTTACACAAATATTTTAAGCTAATTAATATAGTCCTCAAGTACTACTTAAATTAGATTTGTTTGAACTTTTCCCTCTCCTTTTCAGTTTACTGAACTGACTTGGAGGCAAAACTGGTAGGTTATTTTGAACAGATATGTTGCTGCAGGATTTTCAAGTGCTGGAAAGCCAGATAAAAATCAGAGACTCTTCTAATAAAAATTCCCAAATCAATGAATCTCTGGTTAAACACTAGGCTTGATCCAGACCATTTTAAGAGTAAACAAATTATTTTTATTTCACAAATTTTCACAGCAACTGGAATGGGCCCTTTGTCAAAGTTGCCCATTACTAATTTGCAGCAGCATGATCATAGGCAACCTCTGATCCTACTCACTTTTTCTTGACTTTGTAAAGGACTAGACTGACATGTTTTCACAACTAAAGATAGAGTCCTACATGCCCTTGACAAATAGAGCACTTAGAGATTGGGTCATTTTATGAACTAAAGACCCTTTTGTTCTCCATTCTGGCTGACTGATGAGTTGTTTATTCTGGGTTTTTTTTTGGACAACATTTAAAAATACACCTGTAGTACAATCCATGTCCCTAAGGAGCATTTTAAGAAGTTTGTGGGTAGAAAGTACCATATGTACTAACCACTGCAGTGAGTTAAGAAGATTCTTATTGAGGATTCAGTTGGGTCTTTTGAACTGAATAAATATTTGTGGGGTTTGTTCTGAAACTTACTAAATTGCTTTCATTATATTTCTGCAGCTAAAACAGATGTCTTTTGATATTGTGCTATTCATCTTCTATTAATTATCTACTTAGACATATGAACAGACCATTTGAAAACTATGAGCATTAGCAAGCTGAACTCTTCTGTATTGGATATACTCAAAATTTTCCTCTTAACTAAAATGTCTCTTATTAAAGGAAAATGTTTAGGTATTGAGACAATATCCGCTGTATTCATAAGCCTATAGTCGAAATTAATAACTAACTTATTTTTCTAATGGAAATCTATGTGTGTTTTGCTTACATATATTGATGTTGCAAATTTGTCTTTAATGGAGAAATTAATTGACTGCTCTAACTAGCAGCATAATTTCTATCATATATATAGCATATTATATATATATAGCAAAATAGATCTCAACCTGGGTTTTTTTTACCTTAGGTGGGTTCTTAGACATTGTATTAGATTTGCTACATCAAGAAATCATGTCTACAACACATGGACTTTGCAAAATATTTTGGGAGCCTTGCAGTGCAATTTAACAAGCTCAAGAAGCATTTGACTTCATGGTGCTTTCACTTCATTGAAACTGCTGAAGATCATCAATAAAACTTCTGAAATGCCCATATACTTACTGGGGGGAAAGAAGGGATGGAAAGAGAGAAAATAATCTCTACTATGGCTCCAGCCCAGGAAAAGAAAATCATGCTGCTGAAGATTGTCTTCATAGAACAAAAATGAGAAAAAACCCCACCACTATGCAGAATAAGAGTAGTTTCCCTCTGTACTGGGCTTGGCTGTCAAATTGTGGTTAAATCTCTTCATGGTAGCTCATGAGGTGCTTTGGATTTGTGACCAAACCAGTGTTGATAACATTGCACTGTTTTAGCTGTTTTCTGAGCACATTCCAACGTCTTTTCTCTGTTCCGTCAGTGAGCAGGCTGTGGAGCACAGGATTTGGGAGGGAGCACAGCTGGGACAGCTGACTGCAGTTGACCCAAGGAATATTCCATACTACATGACACTGTGTGTGCTCAGGAGTAGAAGGTGGGGTAAGAAGGTGGAAGAGAAGGTGGAATTTCGAAGTTACGTCGCCTGTTTTCCCAAACCACCAATACTCATGGGGCCCTGCTTTCCTGGATGTGGCTGAGCACCTGCCTGCCAATGGGAAACAGGAAATAAACACCTTGTTTTGCTTTGCTTCTGCATGGGGCTTTCCTTTACCTACTAAACTGCTTTTATCTCAACTCAAGGGTTTCCTCACTTTCACCCTTCCAATTCTCTCCCAGATTCCACTGTGAAGCTGGATGAGACTGAACTGGCTCAACACACAGCACCCTTGGGAACAGCATCTTAGGAAATGCGGTAATGTACATTCAGTACAGAAAGTATTCTGCTAACAATTGCTTTTTAGATTGCCATATCTGATTCTTTAACCACAGGTCCCTGCTCCCTAAACAAAAACGACTTTCTTTGTCTGAAATCCCTTCTTCAGTGATAATCCTTAAAATATATTTCAATATGGAAGAAAAGGTGCAAATCTGATGAAATAGGTGATACCTTTAAATCATGTGGGCCTGCATGAGAGAAAATTTGGAGTGTATACTATTTTTTCAAATAAGAGAGATTTAGGCTGGTGTGTTGATTCACATGTTTGTAAACATAGAAAATTATTTTTAGTTAAATAGACCCCTTTTAATTCTTTCTTCCTGCTTGCTCACCTAAGCCATTGTCCAACACCACTGATTATCATTACAAAACATCAGTGTCAATTATGAGCTTTAACAAAAAACTGGGAGATAAAATGCACTAAATTCACATTTTGTGGTCTCTAGGTCTCAGAGTACTTTTATAGTGGTTTTTTTTTCAATTGTCACAATTTGCTCTTAAAAAAAACCCCAACCAAACAAACACAGAACTTTCAAAAGTTGTGTTTCCAAGGAAGAAAAAACCAAGTATTTCATACGATTGTAAGAAAATAAAAAAAGTATGCCCACAGAGCGTGAGATCAAAGGTCCACCTTTCTCTGACACCAGCTATTAAGAACTTTGTAAATTTTAAGACCAGGGTCACCTGTCTTGATCATTCTCCAGACTGTCTCTTTTTCTCCTGCATTTCAGGTGATGCTTTTGCATTTCATAGTCTCAATAGATCTATTCCATGAATTCGGACAGTTGCATATTAACCCATGTAAGATTTTAGCCTCAAAGCACCCTACGGGAAAGACTCTGACACGCTGCTTGCACAGTGTATAAAAAATTCTCTTTCTAACTGTTTAGAATTGTCTTTCCCATGGTTGTCTGCCAAATTCATGGTAATTGGCAATCTAACACTTGTGCAGAACTTGAGGCAACTGCAAAGAGGACTGGTGAATAACTTGAAGTAGTGCTGTGATTTCCACTGACAGGTGATACCATATAAGATTATTGAATGGGAGAGTTGCTCAGATCTTGGCAATATGAAGAGAGAGGAGGAGAACCCCAGTGCAGCTTTGTGTGGGAGCCTCCTCCAATGTCTGAAGTTCCTGGGGAAAAGCTTCTGGCTAACGTGAAAGATCAGATAAGCTTGTGGTGAGGGGATGCAGAGGGCACAGAGTGAGAAAACCAACAAGGAGAGAGAGCTAAAGCACTTCACAGGTCATTGAACTATCATAGTCCAGCAGTTTGGTAATGCACAAAGGTCTGTTGACAAGTGGATACTTCTGGTTAGGAGGATAAAATACATGAATGATGCAACTGAAGTTCCTTGTCACTGAGGAGGATAGGCCTGAAGAAGTGTAAGACTGAAGCAATTAAACATATTGACTAAGGATCAGGTGAAACAAGATAGTAGGACCTGGACATGGAATAAAATTAAGGCATAAAGAGACCATAGGCTGAACAAAGAAGGAAAAAAGAAGAAAAGGAAAAGGTGTAAGAATAATGATACAATAAGGTATGAGAGCATTTATGATAGCATTTCAAAGATCTCCTCCCATACATCCATCCAGAGGAGACCAGAAATCAGAAGGTCTCTTCTGTCCCTTAATTGATAAATCCATCTTTTTCAGTGTCATTTTTTAAGCAGTCTGTGTATGCACTGGTAACCCATGTAACCCTAGTTGTGCAAAAGCATATAATGTGAATTTGTTGCTTGATGTACCAATAAGGACTTGGGAACATTGAGGTGAAGCTCTTGATGTCTTTTACAACAGAACAACACAACATTTCACAACATTTGTTTAATTAGAGTACTCCTTTATAATCAGATGTATACCAAGGTTTTCAGGAGATGCCATTCCTTGCTTGCAAACACTCCAGTTTTCATATCTATTGGTCCTTGATGAACTACAGCTTCATCCTTGGTGTACTTCTACATCAAACAGTGTAGTTTCTTAACTTCATGGTTGCAGCTTTCCTCTCAGGGCAGCTCCTGCTTCAAACGAGGCAACCAAAGAACACTCCTTATGAACCAGTTGAAGGTAACACCCTGCCTTTCCTTTAAATTCTCTTACTTGGTCAAGAGAAGGGGCACCAGTCTCTTCCTTTTGTTGTGTATTCTGCTGCCATCCTGTGGCTATTTCTTTGCATTCACATCAAGATTTAAGATAAAATACTTGGATTTGCACCTCATGCAAATTGTAGGTTCCACACTCTGTCCTCAAATACCTATGAAGCTTGTCTGTAAGAAATATACTTCTTAATTTCGGATTTATTGATATAGGAGGCATCTGGCTGACACTTGCAGAATAAGCATTTCAGAGGTTTTCAGCTGGATTGCAAAAGTTCTTGTGTGAAAATACACAGAATTTTCCACAATGAAGAGTAACAGTGAGTGCATATATCATTTTACAGTTCAGTAAAAAAAAAATTGCTCTCAATACTTTCCAGTGAGGTGGCATAAAGGTAATTGTTCATAAAAGCACCTTGAGTTGTCTCAGACAAATTCTGCTTTGTTCCATATACTGAGTTTGACTTTGCTCTTTTGCACTTTGATGTGCAATCATTGAAGAAGCCCTCTGATTTTTAATTTTTTTTTGTCTTGAATTACGCATTTAGAGACAGGAAAGAATTTTTTTTTTCTCTGAGCTTTTTTCCTCAGGTTTTAGTCTTGAAGGTCTTGTATGAAATTGAAGATGGTTTTATGGTGAATATGGTGGTGGCGCTAGGTTGACAATTGGACTTGACGATCTTAATTTTCCAAACTTAATGATTCTATGATTCTAAGATGTAATCAAGGTAGAAAACTCTTTAGATCATGTAGCTTGTAATATGATCAGTCTTCCTGCATTTTGCAAAATTATTTTAGTAGCCTAATGGGTATAGGTTTTATTTAGAATACCTTTTCTGGGGAAATAATAGGCTTCTAATCTGACCAGTCTAAACTGGAAATAAAGGAACTTCATCAACTGCAGTGGACAAGTTCTTCAGCTTTTGGCAAAGTCAACCTAATAATGCCTCTCAACATGTACATATGAATGTGAAGCACAGGCAGCCTTGTATTTAGAATGTGCAGACACTGTCCCATTGAGTCTGCTCTGTCTGTAATGCCTTTTACACACACTCCTTTATGTCTCTTTGATGCTCTCTGACCACTGCCCCCTCATCAGGTCAGACACATACTCCGAAAAGCTGTATGGAGGATTGGCACGTGGCTTCTTTGTGGATAGTAGACTTCGATATATTACTTCTGTTTAAAGGAGTGGAGGGTGTAGGGGGAATTTTCTACCCTTGAGTAGTTGTCAGATTTTTGCCTTACGCACCAAATGCAATTTTGAGTTACCAAACTCTTCCTGAAACATGAACATATTACCTAACATGTCAGTTTTAAGGAGATAAATTATAGTGGTTTAAGCAAATATTAAGATACATAGGACCGTTAAGAACAATAGTCCATGCTAACAGAATTAATAGAAATTCAAGCTTCTGCTTAACACACTTGGGTATGCTGGAGTGCCTAAGTTTTAATTTATCAATATGCGTAAATGCTGAAAATTCTGCTGCTCTTTGTGCCTAGAAGCGTTGCCATCTTGCTGAAGTTGAGCACTGCAGCACCTACTTCATGCTTAACACATTTGGGAATTACAAATTGCCTGACGCTCCCCAAGAGCATTGAATGCAGTACAGATCCAGAGGGGAAAGGATACTTTTCATAATATGGTAAGAAGAACTTTATAATCCTTGCACGTTTACAATTCCTAAATTAAGATATAATTGCCTGTTGCTTTACTCCATCTGAGACCTCTGAAGTGACAAGAAAAAGGAGTGTTGCAGGTTAAAGTTAAGATGCCTATTTCTGCTGTTGCAATACAACTTTTTTTGTCCCATTTGCTTATAACACTCAGGGAATTTTCCATATTTTATGTTTGTTTAGGTGGGAAAAGGTTCTAAAAGTTTAATCTCACACACTTGTCTGTCTATGTTTATGTGCATGAGCCACATGAAGGAAGAAGATTTATCCATTTATCATCAGTCAAAATGTAATGCAACATCTGAACTAAATTTTGATAAACTGGTATCTTTGTAGTATTGACTTGGAATTTAAGTTGAGCATGAGGGACAAAAGTTAAGCTGACGGAATATGAAAAGTATGTGCATACAGAGCAAAATTTTTCTCATCACACTTGGGAATGAGAATACAGCACTCACTGACACAGGAGAATTTTAGGGTTTTTTCTGCTCCTTTTAAAGTGACTGCAAGTACTGGCTGCTCTGGGAAACATTTTAACTTCTAAGATCTTAGCTTTGGAGCAGAGTAAACAGAAGCAAGAAAGCGGAAAAAAACATGCTCTCAAATTTTGAATTGTAGGCTTCCAACAACACTTAGACATATTTAGTAATACTTGTAAAACATAGAGATTATCCCATCATTTTAACACCGTGATGTTGAACTCTGTCTGACACAATGTCCTTTTTTTAGGTCAAGACAGATTTGTGCGGACAGCAAAAGTTTTTAGAGTCTACTGAAGCATTTTGTTTGATTACCTGTTTATTTTGTCCCAGCAGAGCCAAACTCTTGTCTTTGTCCAGAACAAGTATATGCCAGACAAGGATGTTACAGGAATGAAGCTGATGTGTTTTCAAACATCTGTTTGAGAATAGATATTTTCAATCACTAATAGATTTCATCCAGTTTTGTTTTGCTTGCATGTTCATTATTTGCAGTGATGTATTTCTTGATAATTGGAATCTACCAGTCAAAGACAATGAAATCTTAGCATCCTGGAGATCACTGAAATTTTATTAATATGGAAGGATGAGTAGCAATCATCTTGCTTGATGCAGTACTTATTGAAAACAAAGCTAAAAACCCTGTAATTTCGAGTTGTGTAAATTATTTAACTTTCTACTAGGAATCAAATAGAAAGAGCAATAAGAAGATGGGAATTTTCCAGTCATCAGCTCGTTATAATCACTATGTCTTGAGAGGTCACACACAGATTCTGTAATTACTTCAACTGTGCTATATTAATTTTCTAGCAAGATACTGACACAGGCAACATAGTATTATGATGTTTTTCTGTCTTGATCATAACTCCTTTGTCATATTCCTTTCCAGGGTATTGCATGCAACCATGAAACTTTTCTTTCTACTGATAAGTAACTACAGAAGGCTAATGTAAAGAAGAAAATGTTCTCATTATTATAGCCACTGCTGAACAGGAAAGAATCCAAAAGCATTTTAAAATAAAAATAAGAATGGAAGTTGAAGTGGGAAGTATTACTGTATTTCATCACAGAAACAACAATTCTCATTACAGTAGTAAAGATACTCAAAAGCGGGATAGAAAAAAATTTTTGGCTATGTTGAAATCTGTATGTAAAGAGCTGTGTACAGCATGGGGAAGGCAGTATGCCTAATCCTCAGAAACTCCCCTTTTCCTCATCAACTGGGGTATGAAATTACAGGGTGGGAGACTGAGGGAATTTCTCCAACGAAGAATAGCTTTGCAGAGAAGAACATGAGTTTTATCCAAATTATTTACTGTGGAGAGAAGTTCAAATATTAATTGAGCTAGACTACAACACTGCTTTACCATAGTCCTTGCTGACTTCATTCATCCATAGTTAAGGAAAATGAAGCAGAGGGAGCCAGGCTGCCTCACTTTAGCACATCAAAAAGACTTGTAAAATCTCAGAATTGTGTCACATCAGTCCAAGTTTCTAGAAGATATACGTGTGTGCCCAAGGTCCCACCACAGTCAATGTATAACCAGTCTACAATCGGTGGAGTACAGAAAGCCATCCAGCCAGCTCCCAGGTGCACAGCTTAGTGCGGGGTGCATCGCTCCACATGTTCCTTCCAGTTACATGACCAGGGGCAGAATGCACTTGCTGAAATGCTGTTTGCCATTTTATACACTCTTGCAATGACACCTCTGCATTTTTAACAAATGACGAGTTGTGGCTTCAGGCTACTCGGTAATTCAATTTTAAATTGCTGAGTCCTCAACACAGATCCTTACCTGCTGTTTGGGTTTAAATTATTCTTTTTCCTCAAAAAAGGAAAATTTGTTTCTTCTTCTCCATACGTACCAGAAAAAGAGGTATTATAAAAACATTATGACCAAATATCCATATGTCTTGGAACTCTAAATGTGAACTTAAAAAAGAGTTCCATGAGATTATTAGACCTATTCCAGCCTGCAAAGGCAAGAAAGCCAGCCCTGTTTGTCTGAGGCAGCACATCGTCTCTGCAAACACTTGTGGAACCCTCTTCTTTGCAGAGTGTACTGGAAATCCATGAGAAAAACCTGTCCTCACTGCACTCTTTGCAGAGTTCTAAAAGTTCACATTGCAGATGATGAGCCACCACTTATGAATTAGCATATTATATAAATCATTTTGATTATAAGGGTATATTCCCACTCCTTCACCAGCACAATGAAAATAGAACAGGAAAAAAGAACTGTATGACTGTTTTATTTACGTAAAGACATGTCATTAAAATTCTTTTGATTTTCCTGAAGGCAATTTTTTTACATTAGTAGGAATACAGATCTGGCCTAATTTCCTATCTGCAAATTAATGAGGATTGGAGATATTTAAATTACAGTCAGTGAACTCGGATATTTAGAAAAGGGAATATCGCTGGTGAAAGAGATGTGTGAGGAAAAATACTGAAACGAAGTTGGAAAAGAGAACTTTCTGTGGATCGGGTGTATGAAAATTTTCAATATGTAGTGTTTTTTATTTGAACCAGCAAGTCAAAATAGGTATTACAATGGGAAGGTAAATGGATGCTTGTCAAAGATGGGCAGAGTTGGATCTGTCTTGAAAGTAAGAAGCTATTTTGCTTTTTCTCTACTTTTGCCTTCATTGCTGTATGTGGTTTTCAGTCAGAGTTACATATCCACCCTAATCTGAACTGTCACAGACATCAAATTGTATACTTTAATTCCGCAGTTGGGCACTGCACCTGATATGGCAGAGCTGCAGAGAGGACAGTGAGCTGGTTCCTGGACCCAGCATGCAGGTCTGGGCAGGAGGTGGTGAGCAGTTGCAGAACTTGTCTAACAGCTGGATCCAGTGCAGGCTCATGCAAATACAGGCCCCCCTCACCAATAACATCAATGTCTACAAAATTCTCTGTGCTCTGTGAGGAGTTGTGGGGGACAAGTGCCACAAAAGCACACTTGCACATTTTGCTGGCTGTATCCTCTTTCCTTACTACACATTCTTAAACCTGCTGGAATCACAGGCCTGTTTTTATTTTTAAAAAATAAAATTATTTCATTTTTTCTCTCTTCTTCTTTACTGTTGTTTTCTGAAATATTTGGGGAGGCATACCTGCTGAAACACTGCTAACTTAGAGCCTACTAATATTTGAAGTTAGAAATCTGTGACTTTTTTACGTTACAAATTTTCAATTTGATAAGAAAAGCTTAAACCTTTGACCAAAAAAAATTAAATTGGCTGTAATATTGATTTTTGTTATTACTTTCAGTTGGTAATTGTATAAATTTAATTTCTAAATATATCTGCTGAGTATGTCCATTTCCTTGACAATTTTGTCTCTAGTGTTTCAGAGCAGTACCTTACTGACAGCCCACTTCACACAGTTCAATGTTCTACCATTACATCCATCATGCAAAATAATTACTACATTCTTGGAAACTGGCTGCAAAGAAACGATTGATCAAGTGAAACTTGAGGACTGGGTTTGAAAGCAGAGGGATGATGGCAGAAGAAGAAAGTAGATAAAATATTTTTTATTGCACACGCAAAGAATAAACTTATTTGAAATTTTTCCAACTTTAAATTTCTGCCCAAGGGCCTTGCTGATGGCTGACCCCATTTCCTGCCATACTCTGTGCTGTCAGGCAGCTCCTCAAACAGCCACTTACTGCATGGTGGCAAAGATGAATTAATTTAACTGGAAACCTAAAACCCCTGTGGGCTAAAGGAGGCAAGTCTCTGGCAAGACACAAAAGGTCCTTCCAGCTCATGTCAACTAAGGATTTAAAGGAAGTTCTGCTGTGGACAGCAAGGAATGTGCAGACACTTACTGGCTGTGGGACCCTGTTAGGGCCCCACCGAGGGGTTCGTGCCCGGGATGCTTTTTCTTCTTAATCTCTCATGTCAGGGAAAAAATAACAAACTACTTCGTTGCTGCTTCAGGTTGTTTATTCTAGGCTATCAAGGGTTCAGGAACACAGTGTCTCCACTGCGTCCAGGTGCCGAAAATGGCCGCAGACACCCAGAGCAGGGAGTTTTTTTAAGGTTTATCATCAAATAGAAAGATTCTACATACATTATTTTGTTTCTAAATCCAATAACTATCAATATTATTAACAGGTCTCTTCTAAACTAAATTCTCTCTACCAATTACTACATGATAGGAAGTGAGGTCACAGAAAAGGGAAGAAGAAGGAGAAGAGGGAAGAAGGAGAAGGACAAGGGACCGACTCCCTAAAATCTCCATCTTGGTCCCATAGTAACATATGAGGCAATTCCTAAAACTACAAACCTATTTTTCTGTAGCACATCAAACATTCAGCTTTTCATTTCTTTGGTGCTTGCTGTTCACCCAGGAGTGGGGGCAGTCTCTCCCAAGGGCTCATTTCGATGGCAAAGCCTTCTTGTGGAGCTTTGGGGATAAATTTGGTCCCCAGGAGAACAGGCAAAGCTGTTTGGCTTTGCTGGTCTCCAACAATTCCCCCTTCTGTTTGAACCGGAAGCACCACATGAGAAACTTTGTCTACAGATTTTTTACAACACAGACTGAGTTAGTGACTTCTGCCAAAGTTCTCCCAAAGCAGTGTTAGTCACAATCGCTGTGAAGATATGATGCTGTTCCAGTGCACAGGTCTGGAGTAGATGTTCTCCTGAGGTCTAATTTTATCTTATCAAATACACTGTTTGTGTCTGTACAGATTTTGTTCACCTGACCCCTAAAAAGTTGTAGTACACAATCTCCATATTGGCAGGTGAGAAGAGGGTTTTATTTAATCATGAAAGAAAGCTGACAGCATTCCTCAGTCTTTAGGAGTGTACTCTCACTAATTAGCTGTGGCTTTTGCTGCTGCTGATATGGGGCAGAAAGGTTATGTGCACATTTTAAGATCAGCAGGAAGGTTGCAAAGATTGGCAAAGATTTTTTTACCAATATGTGCTCAACTTGCCAATTTCAACCTACCAGAATCAAAAGAAAATGAAAATAATCCCTTGAAAAGACCATCCCATTCTGAACTTTGTCTTTAATCCAAATGGTTCTTATAATGCTCTCCATATGTCAAACTGGTGTTGCACTCTTACCTGGCATCCTCTATTAGGGAATGAATTTGAGAACTACTGCAGTAATAATACTGTATAGTTATTGCATGCAACAAATGTTAATGTAAGGTACAAAATTACTAAATAAATTAAATTTGTCTGATTGAGGTTTATATCTTTATGATTTTTAGCTTCAGAAACTTAAACTAAATTTTTTATTAAGACTTGGTAGTGTCAAGCCAGCAAGAGAGAAGGGAGAATGGGTAAGGGGAAATTAATGCAAAAGTGCTCTGTTGTATTCATGAAGAATTCACCATGAAGATCTTACATTTTCTCTAGAGATAAGTTGAACTGGCAAGCATGCTTTTACAGCTGAAATATATTTTTACATCTTTCAGGAAAAAGTCTTCCTCAAAATCCATATATATTTAAGAAATAAAAACCAAATGCTGTTCACCAAGATTTGGGGGATAATCTTTTATTGCCTATTTTAATGTCTTCTGGCAATAAAATTACCACTGTTGTAGTCACGGTTCCCAGACACTGAATTATTTATATATATTTATTTCCTTTTTAAAACAGACATTCATAGACATGATACCTCTGAGTCCCTAAAGAGTTCAAAGTCATGTTTAAAACCATCTTTACCTGGAAATTCAGTTACAGTCACTTATAATGCATCAGTTTATCCAGGTGATAAAGCATCAATAACTGTTTGAAAAAAGCAAAAACTGACTTTCAAGTGTCATGAGAAATTAAAATATATTGAACTGGAAACACTGGGAAGTGGACACAATAACACGTCCAGAGGATTCAAGAGGAATCCTAGAGAGCTATGCAAAATAAAGCCTGTGAGGCGAGCAGCCAGGAGCCACATCTCCTCCTGCCCACGCAGGCAGCTGATCACAGAGCTCAGAGGGGCTGCTGCTGTCCCTGTTCTCTCTAAGTCCTGAGCAAAGTGTGCTCGGGAAGCATCAATTTACAGTATCGTGACAAATTAAATTGAAAGTTCAATGGATCTATGGATCTTGTTAACCTTGGATCTCAGTCTTCCAGCTCTTCTGTCTCATAACAGACCCTTTCCATCGACAGTGCCTATTAGTGGCTGTTATCAACTGGATGGATGTTAACAGAGTTTCAGCATATATATTTGAAACTGGTCTTATTTCAAACAACTTCATTTCTCCTGTGTAAAACTGGATGGATAGTAAAACATACTTTAGAAAAGCTAAGAAACTGATGCTTTATTTTTAGATATAAATCCTACTGCTGTTAAAGGAGATGACTATATTAGGTCAACTAATACTTAATATTTGTAGCTGTTGAGTCACTAAGTGAGGTCAATGGTAGTTAGAGCTTGGGTGATCATATTTCATCAGCAGCTGATCTCCCTTACCAGCTGAGATTTCATACTCGATTGTAGTCCCTGTATTTCACAAAAATCAGTTGCATTTATATCCTACGTTTACCTCATGTCCTGTAGTCAGCTCACTGTGAGGCTGCACAAATCGAGAGTGAGGGAAGCAGCTGTTATATTTGTGCTCCTCAATACAGACAATATATTTGCAATGAATTACTTTTCAGCATCTTTTTTGAATTCGTGTCCTCTATGCCCATCAGAGATGACAAATTAATTAATATAGTAAGTAGAATAATGTAATAACCAAGCACCTTCAAAAACTAGGGGTCAGTATGGGAGATTTTATGTTTTCCTAAATAAAAAATAGCAAACCTTCAAAAGTTACTTCTCTCTCTTTTTCTCTATTTTTTTCTTTAAGAAGGACTTTCCACATAAGCTGCCTTTTTTTCTTTCTTTCTTTCTTTCTTTCTTTCTTTCTTTCTTTCTTTCTTTCTTTCTTTCTTTCTTTCTTTCTTTCTTTCTTTCTTTCTTTTTCTTTCTTTTTCTTTCTTTTTTTCTTTCTTTTTGTTTCTAAAAGGTGGAAGGCCAAATGTCCATTCTGGGACAGAAGACACGACTCACCGAATCATGAAAGCATCATGAGAGCAAGCAAGAATCTATCTACCCAAAATTTACTACTTCCTTTCAAAACTAGTTCTGAATTTCATAAGATCTTCCTGAAAACTTTTATGGCAGGTTTTGTCTTTCTTGCTACCTTCTTTGTCATCTTACCAGCTGGGCCTTGGCTTGCTGGGAAAGATAGGATCTAATATGGAAATAGGAGTCTCTGTGGTTTTCCATAGAATGTAAGTCAGATATTCATCTGATATAGAGTCATATACCTCCACTGACTTTGAATCCATATTTGGTCTCAAAGAAATTAAAAGGAGCACCCCAAAATCTTTTAAGCTGCACCAATACATAGTTAGGGGTATCGAGACTGCACTAGCATTTTTTCCCATTCCTGTGGCAACTGACCTCTTTACTATCCACTAGGAGTTTAGGTATAATACTGTTAACCTGAAAAAAGAACAGACAAACTCCATCTGCCAAGGCAAAGTTTAAGGTAAAGTAACAGGTCTGGGATCTAGAGGAGAAATGCAAATATTGACCAGCGCTTTCCTGATTTGGCTGTCCAGTCCATCTTTGGGTAATCAGAAATCACAAGGTGCCTTGTTACTCCAATTTAGTCAACTTCAAAAATCTTTGTGGTTGATTTCTTATAATCTTACCACTCTCTTGATGCAACCCTTTTCCTGTTGCCTTCTTGATGATTATTTAGTTGCTACAATTTTTACATTATTTCTATGTAATCTAATTACAAACCCTACAACCCAAGAAAACTTATCCTTCAATATCTTATATCATGTTCTAACAGACAAAATAGCATGTAGATCTTTATGCATACATGTAATTTTTCTAGACTCAGCATCCAAGATTTGACAGCTAGAACAGAAAATCATAACAGTATTCTAAGGTTTGGTCTTTGCTTTGAAGTGATTGTCATTTCATCTTTGTGTTGTGTTAGATCAGTCCTGAAGGTAGCTGCAGATGAAGCCTGTAAGAAATGCACAATAGGAATTTACCAGCTTTGGACTTCTTTCTGTTACAATTAACATGGATGTTCTTTCTCAGCTATGTTTTTAGCACATTTTCCTCTGACCTTTTATTAATAATTCTATTGTTTACTTATGCAGAAGAATAGCTAGAGTAATGAGAGCCACGATCCCCTCTTTGCTTTGCCAGTAGTAACCAGTCAATTATTTTATTTTATTTTATTTTATTTTATTTTATTTTATTTTATTTTAATTTAATTTAATTTAATTTTATTTTATTTTATTTTATTTTATTTTATTTTTCTATTTCCTAGTTCCGCCTCAGATTCCTTAGTTTCCCCCTGTGGATTGTTGAAAATGTGATATTTAATCACTAAAAAAAAATACCAACAAAATTTCTAAAATAAAAACAACATACACAATTCCATGGATGCTGGTGTGGATGGTAATGAAAACCTTCTTTCATTTATGTGTAACATTAATAGCTGAGTACCTAGGTCCTTTCTCAAGGGAAGAATTAAATTACAAAAAACTGACGAGGTGTGATTTCATTTCCTTCTCGCATCTGCAGAACATTGAGGGTCAACAGTCTTTATATTTGCTTAGTATATAATATAGAAAATGTGCTTTCTAAAGAACATGAACATACCAGAAAAACAAAGATCTATACAAACTGAATGAATGCTTTTTTCAAAATGAGACTCCACTTAGTATTTTCCTCCTATTTGATAAAAATCTAAGCAACCCATGCCAAAGGTTAGAAATACAAGAAGAAATTAGGCATTTATTAGTTTTCTGCTTTGTTAAATATTCTGCAGAATAATGATATCTGCTTTATTTACTACAAGTATGCAGACTTCAGACTGCCTTGCTATTATCCAACCTGAATGCACAGGGCTAAATCAGAGGAAGCTTTTAGTGAAAAACAACAGGAAACAAAACCACTGCAAATACCAGGTCCTTCAATGAACAAAAATGAGCTGCTATTTATCCTCAAGTGGCATGGGAGAACAATGGGGACAGAAGCAGAATAACCTGTGTCCAAACAAGCTAGCGGCCTGCAGCCTCATCATCCCTGAATTCAGAATCAAAACAAATTTTAAAATCTTACAGATGCTGAGGTTGGCAGAAGTGGGAGTGAGTGGGTTTTAAACACACTGGCAGACACTGGGAGCAAGAGAAAGGCTGCAGCAGTTTGCAGGCAGACTCACAAAGGCAGGGGAGCAAGCAACTGGGTGGACAAGGATTAGAGATAGTAGCCAGGAAATATTGGGGTGCAGGTTGATTATGAAACCCATTGCTGTTTTAATCATTTTGTTTTATGCACTGCAGACATAGAGAGACATAACCACATTTTTACTTTACAGAAACTTGTTCTGAGACTCTGAAGTCAAATGATTTTGTTTTGTTGAATGTATTTGTCATTGCCACAAGTTTTGGTTGCATTGTGCAGAAAACAGAACTGGCTGCATGCAATTCCTTTCCTGCTCTCATCAGGCAGTGTTTGTTACCTGAAGTTGCACCTTTCAGGTTGTGCTCCTGATACAAACAGAAGACATAACTTCCCCTCAAATAACTGCAACTGTGACACTTCCCCATATAATCCTTCAGAGAAGGAGTGGTGGAATTCCAATCACAGATTTTCTCAGGTAGCAAAAACATCTCTTGGTCCCAGTTATGGATGTTTGGCACATCATCCAGCTTTTGATGAAAGAAAATGCTACAGTTCAACAAAAATCTGTGTGAACCACGGTTCCCAGAGGGTGCTTTTTAAAATTTGCCACTGTGTTCGTAGTAACGTTATTATCATGAATATGTTCTAGACTTGGTCCTTTCATATCAAAGGTGAACTCTCAATGTTAACAGGACGGTTCAAGCGAATTTTGAACTACTTGAAGGCCTTTAATTATGTTAATCTTTTACTTGCAAGCCAAAACTTTATTCTAGTCATATTCGAAATCAGAAAAACTGAGCTAGTTCACGAATTGCACTGACTATTATAGCATCGCAGTAAATATACGCTATGCCACTTTTATCTGGAAAAATGTATAGTAGAACACTGCACATGTCGTTCCTTTAACTGTTTATACACAGTGTTCTCTGGAGGAATTTGATATATTTTTTCACTCAGCACAGTCATGATTCAATTTCTCACATTCTGAACAGCAGGCACAGATCTATATTTCTTTTCTTTATTTCATTACTGGCTGATAATTTTATTGTATTTCATTTTGAGATTCATCTCATGAACACAGTATGTGTTTTGCATTTAGCTAGATCTTTCTTATTTTTAGATCTTGCCTGATTCACAGTATGCTTAAAAAAAATAAAAAAGCCAGCCACCCAGTAGCTTTTGTTCTTGCAAGCATTTAAAATCAATTTGTGATCCTTTCCAATCAATCTGTTTCTTTAAAACTGATAATATTTTCTGCATGAAAAGTTGCTGAGTTGAGAACAATAATATATGTGAAAACCATATATGCATTTTTCTTTTTAATTGGTTTTATTATATCGGTACATTTTCTTATCACCTTCTTCAAAGACGGGATTGTATCATGAAAAGCTCCGTACAAAAGAACAAATAAAGGGCCCACTCATTCCCTCTGTGACTGCACACACTGGAAAAGAGATCTCAGCTTGGGCAGTCATGTGAAAAGCTTTCCATCTTCCCTTTTTCAATCTAAGGTAAAAGTCTTAAATTTTGCTCTCTAAGGTTCTCGGAGGAACAGGGGTGAAAAGTCTTTTCTTCTTGTTATCTACAGCCTGTCAAGGCAATCACATTGTCTTCAAACTCATGAAGACTTCTCGGTCTTGTCTACAACAAAGCACTCTAAAACATGGGTCTGCTGGATGTCCTTTGGGAATTCCTAAACTGAAGCATTACCACTGAATATCCATTCAGTAACATGCCAGCAACAGACTGGATCCTAGTTTGGGGATATCCCAAGACGCACATCTGCGGCAGCCACAGCGGCCAAATACGTGATCCATGATGAAATTTGCTTCCACAAGGAATACTGCCAGACTGTCTCTGAATTTTGTCTCAATTTGATGCTCATTCCAATACCCAAAGCTCAAAATGTTTACTGTTACAATGGGGGAAAGACAAGATATAGGTTAGGAAGTGGAGATGTTTTCTGCATTTTCTCCAATCTGTAAAGCATTCAGACAATATTTGGGACTGGAATAGAAACTGAACTAGAAATGGAGCCACAAAATTCTCTTGGATTCTCATTCCCATGCAGGAATTACATTGCAGACAAATGTCGCAAGGAAGTAATACTGGTATGAAATGTTTGAAATATTAAAATACAAAGTACTTAAAACATTTTTTTTATGCCCTTTGTGTGTTCTTTTTGTCAAACAGCTTTACATCACAATTTATTCATATATGGGAAGTGTCTTAGTATTTAATATTCTTCAAATGCCTGAAAATGATAAAATGTCTTTTCGGTTAATATATCAGTGCAATTAGTGGTGAAAGTATGCCTTGGATTTCTTAGCTATTTCTTACCAATAGCTAAGATTATGATGCAGAATCTAAATATCCTTTCATACTTATACTGAGGTCAATCTGATATAACAATGAAAAAAGCAAACAAATATACAGAAGTATATTTTTTGAAATGCAGTATCTTTCCATATAAATTTATATTATAAAATAGATATATTATAAACTTTTTGATTTTTCAGTTGTTCCTTGCAATCCCCAAAACTGTCAACCACTGCTTTTAATCTCCAGCACACAGTACTGTATATCGCTGTGGTGAGGTCTCATACACACAGAGGCCCACGAGGTTGTAATGCTTATTTGGACACCATCAGCTCATGTGATTTTTCCTCGTTCTAGCATCCGGGACCCTGCACTGGCAAAATTTAAAAGTTTACACAGTATTTTCAGACCAAGAGAATGGGCTTTATAGTTTGTTCAGCTCTTCCTTACCATGAGTATTCATAGTCTTTGAATCCTTTGGCACAAAAGTACACAGACAAACACTCTGCAGAAATAATATACAGAAGCCAGACACATGGACAAACAGAGGTCTGATGCTTAAATTCTTTCTCTATGTTATTTAGCAATACACAGACACAACCTGTACTCCTGGAGGACCTGATAGTCTTCAAAGAGTTACTTTGTTTTGGCATAGAAAACTGTTTCAGCTAACTTGTGGAAAAAGACACTGAGTACATTCTCTAGAGTTTATGATTCTGATGTTTTTTTCCCTTTTTTTGTCTCAAAAAAAAATCTTTTATCTTTCATATATGTAAAAGAACCAAAATGAGATTTAGTTGCAGAGATATTGACCATCATAGGAATTTGGTTGTCCAGAGAGGTAAATTGATGCTTTAATTGTTAAAAATACAAATTTTGATGGAAAAACAAGGTAGAGCAAACTATGTAATCCAAGTTGTCGCTTCCTATTCAGGCCTTTGTCTTTATCAACTGTTATTGGTGGCACTACTCAGTAAGAATATCTGTAAGCATTTGAAGATGTAAATAATGTAGTCAGTTGCTTCCAAAACAGAAAGGTTGGGGTTTTTATCTTTCATGTGGCTGTCTCTAAGGTCCATTGAACTCAAGCTGTGTATCTTGGCTGATTATATCTTACATACTTATATTTGTTTGCTCTAAGCTCATAGTGGTTTTTAAGTTCTGCTCGGAGAAGCAGACGTTTAAAAAAATGTTTGAACAGCAAGTTTAGCATAGCCACATTACTACATGGCATTCAGCTGTGTAAGGTTACTGTGCTGCAAACTGAGAGAATAGATTATCTTTCATATAAAATGTGTTTGACTTTATCTGTAACAAAGTAAGCAGAAATCACATACTCTGAACTGCAATTGTGGCAGTTTTAGTATTTCTGTAAAATTCTTGTTTCTGCAGTATCAGGGCATCCCTTTGTGTTTTCTATCAGATGTCAAGGGAATTTAAAATGAAAGAAAACCTTGAGTGAAAGAAAGCTCTAGGACAGATTTGTGTTATAGAGTTTTTACATGTTAATTGTACTTTATTTGACTTTTTAATGTCAATGCGCGAGACCTCAGCAGAAAAAAATTAAAGGCCATTTTATGGGTAGAATACTAGAAATAGATGAGTAAATATTATAACTGAGAAAGAGGGGAGGTTCTCCTAGGGAAGGAAAATCAGTAGCCCTCAGATCCTCAATCTCCTACTGAACAAGCTCTGTTCAAAATTTTTCTGGAGTCCCTAGGGTACTAGGATTTGTTTCTTTACAAGCAATGTCAGTACACTTTGCTAGACATGTAATGTTGGAAGAGGGACCTGTCATTTTGCAGGAACTGGAACTGTGAACAGGAGGAGTTGTGTGTTTTCTGAGAATAACCAGAGAAAAATCTTCATCTGATACAGCTTCAGTAAAATGTAGAGAACATCCAGTATTTTGGAGCAGACTGCTTACTTAAGTGGGTCTTCTGGGGTCTTTCCTTGCATTTCATTTACCTGAAAAATTACTTAGCTTTGGGATTTCCACTCCTTTTTTTTGTTTGTTTGTTTGTTTGTTCTAACACAGTTATCAGTGTTTTTCATCAGCCTCTAATCTGGATTATGCCTTCTAGGCCCTGTTAGAGCATAAATGCTAAATAGAAATTATACAGAAATTGTATCTTTCTCAAATACTACTTAAGAATATAGTGTATGCAGATGGATCGTCAAATCTCTGGGGGTTTTATCGCTTTCTGCTTTGATTGATATTTCCCATTGATACAAATGACACAGTTTACATATCTGAAATGTGGCATGGACATGTGACTTCTGAACATGAATTGCCAATATCAAATTTTAATAAGAGTCTTAGCCTAGCCTACATTGCATCTTCAAGTGTATTGTCCTAGGCCAGTAATTACAGTCTTTTATACAAGACCTATTTTAGGATACTGTTTTTATATAATGTATATTTTTATCTTGACTTTGAAAGATCAGATCCTGTTTGTCATGTAAATTCTGCCTTGTGAATGTTTCAGTGACTTAAAGGAACATCTCAGCTTCCAAGAAATTGAAGTAGCAGTATTTTTCCTGTGATTTCAATGTACACGCAGTTTTCTTTCAAATTCTTCGGACTGAAATAAAGGTGATGGGGGGGAGGTGGAAGAAGATATTATGGCAAACTTAAAATAAAGTCCATTCACAAATGAAACAAATACGTTGTATTTAGTTCTACTTGGAGTCAAAATAAATTTAAAAAAAGCAACAGATTCTTATAATATGCAGGCTGAATGCTGAGTTCCAACACAAAAGTTAGTGGAGGTCCTCCTTTTTCTGCTCAGTCTTCCACCTGGGTAAACTTGAACACAAGAAGCTTAACCAAGGTATCCTGTAGTGAGTCACTGGCACAAGTCTCCCTTCTCAGGATCCCTTCGGCTTTTAGGGATCTTGCTTCATCATGCCACAAAGAAATTGTTCAAAAGGGAGGAATTCTCATCAGTTTTACCAGTTTTTACCAACCACCAATCTAACTGAGAGTGGTTTTTTTAATATTGATAGAGGTATTGGGTATAATAGATCTTTTTAATGTCTTCCAGTAACCTACTCTCTTTCCTTTCACTCTGCACATTGTATTTGCTTAGAATAAAAAGATGACACAATTGCAGTAGCCCTGGTGTTCCTAAGTTCAGCAGCTGTCTTGAGATGTATACACACTGCTTATTTTTAAACATGCAAACCTAATGGGAGGAGAGCAGAGGAAAAAGAAGAATTCAAAGTGATTACCAGAGTACGTTATAAATAATATGTAAACCAATGCTATGTATATGTACCATGGTATAGTTATAATACATTGCCATAAGAGCTTTTTATTTAATTACAGACCATGAAAAATGAGTCTCCAAAACCAGGCAGAATTTTAGACAAAGCTAAATAATTCTTTAATAATAGACAAAGCTAAATAATTCATAAAGGGGGGAACTGCATCCTCACTCCCTGTTGTGTAGGCAAACATAAGATTAATAAAGGACATTAGAATAACTAAACTTTTCCACTGGTGAACAAAGCAATGAGTCTGGGCAAAAATCGCATCATTTTCTCTGCATTTCCAAGATTTAGGATCTCTCTCTCAGTTTTAGGAAGACTGCCCAGTTCCACAAGTAAATTACGACCTGTCCCAGGAACCTATGAGATTATATACATTTGTGTTTCAGTCTGACAGTAATGTCTTTGTAAGGATCATCCAGCAGAAAACATACAATTGAAAGTCATCTGCTGAAGTGATAAAAAATTTCAAGATTTCAACAATTTGGCCATGGCACTTAAATGATACAGGCTGAACTCTGCACATATCCTAAATTATATGGTCAGGTAACTCAGAAAACATATTCTGCACAAAAAGAAGATTTCTCTGATATCACTTATATAAAGTAAAACAATGTGGAAGACACATATATTAATCTCAGAATGAAAGTACAATAGTTTTTACCTCATGAAATATAACTCAAGCATATGGTCCTTATTTCATACAAGCCTCCTAGTTCTCCTCTAGTTTAGGAAAAGTGATTTGATATATGGCTTATACTACTTATACAATCTTGGGTCAGTCTATGAATTCATTATATGAGTTCCTATTTATGTTAGTTTTCATTGCAAAACAGTCAGTGCAGATTAAGTTTTTCTGAAGATGAAATCCACATGTTGGTTAATTAGACTGTTACATTTCCTACTTCTTCAGTTAATTACTGGTCAATTCATACGGCAGAATTAAAATTAATAAAGAAGCTGAAAAACTGGTGCCTCAGCTACTATCAGTAAATTTTAAATATAAGCTGCATTTTAGATAAATCTGTGAGAGGAGGCATTGTCCCAAGAACTTTTTATCTTACTAGTATCACTCAACAATTTAATTTGATGGTTAATCAACTTTTATTTTTCTCTTTCTTTTTAAAATTTTTTTACTCTATTGTAGAGTTTTTACTCCATTGTTTTTTACTCAATTGCTATTGTATGAAGACTCGTGAATACTAAAACAGATAGCCTGTCTGTGTATGAAAGAGAGGAATCCTTTTCACTAGCACATTTACGTATAGACTTAAACCCGGCCGTCAGACCACTGCTCTACCACACTCTGAATTTGAAAGACCAGGTAGGATATGCTAGCATGATATTACTATAGCTTTTGCGGAAAAGATTTTCTTCCCGTGGTCCCTTTTATCTTTGCTGGTCATAAGTTATTTCAAACTGGAGTTAACTGTCTGTAGCTCCTGAGGCACACCAGCTGCCATGCTGCAGTGCAGCCTTGACCTCTGCGTTCTGGATGACTCCAACAGAATTGTTCGAGTCATTTGACATTAAAATAATGTTCAGTGACTCTGTCATTTTCAACCAATTTCCTGAATAATTTCAAATCTATTAATATACAGGAAACTGCTGCTTGACAAAGGTTGGATTCTGTGAATGCAAGAGCACCAGCTAATTTTTAACTTCCCTTATTATCTGAAATGAAACCTGATATGACAGACTCATTTTCAATATCAGATAGTGAGGAAGATGGAAGCTATGCACAAAACTGACATCCTTGCCTGAAAAATTGCAGTGATCTTTTATTTTCCTTGTAGTCCAATGTTTTACATGAAAAAAAGAAGGCTAAGCTAAAAATATAATGGTACTGCACTAGGCTTTAGGAGTCTTCGCTCCAAAAACTCATGGAAATTCAGGAGAAGAAATTTCAGTTTAAATGGGAATTTTGCTTTTACATACATAACTTATTTACTGAGCCTGTTGACTACAGTTCTAAAAAACACAGTAACATTTTCTTTCTTTATCAGGCTTCTTGGCTGGAATGAAAACAGAAGAGCTAACTGATCTATAATAGGCACAATCTAAATCTTTTTACTGCTTCTTTCAATGTTACCTTCATTTTTATTTTTCATGGTTTTACCTAATGACAATATTAAATAACAAAAAAACCCAACATATAGCCTGACACTTTTAAGGTGCTGAGGTCCCTTAAAAATTATGCTGTGAAGTGGATTTTTTTTTCACGGCATCTTAGAGTGTATGCACTAAAAGGTGTCTGTACCAAGCTACTTAAAGCTTGGTGAAAAGATCTGCTCTGCTGAAGTGACTGACTACATATTGTGAGCCACTAAGAACTGAATCATTAAAGAGTTTATTTTCAGCAGACAGAAAAATGAATGATGTTGCCATATCGAAAGATATATCCTTTTACTTTGATGAATATTGAAGATTGTCTCTTAAAGAAAAATTGAAGCCCGCAGATCTTCACATGTCAAAAAATAGATAAGCCCAAAGGGGAAAAAGGAAAGGGAACCATGAACTAAAAATTCAACTGTTGAAATGTGGTGATCATTGTAGTCATTATACTGCTGTCAATTAGATTAGCAAGTAGCTCTGGAAACGATATTGGATGACAAAGTAATGGAAAAGTTATTTTGACTGCAACCAATTGGCTTACAGCAAATTAGCTAATGAGTGACTTGACTTTTCAACTCAAAGGTGGATTTCTCAAACTCTCAGTCTTCTGAATAAATACCCGAAATAAGTCAGATCATTATCTTCTTACAAGCAATATCTCTGGAACACAAAAAAGCAGTGCTTACTGAATTTTCCCCAAATACTTCTGAAGAAATGGAAAATCTGCGTATCTCTTCTTTGAAATAGACAGACTCTGAATTTTTCTTTCTAGCAAATTCCCAGCAGTCACAGAGGAACACATAGGAAGGCAGCAGGCCTCTCTGGGCAGAAGACCAGCTTTAGCACTTGGTGTAAGGAAAGAACAACTGTAGACAGTTGTAGGACAACTTCAGGGCAAACAAAGTCTGGTCAGCTCAAAGAACACAAGCCTGGAACCATGTGAAAAGAATATGACCATGTGCAAGGAAGTGACAAATTTGCTTTGTGGCCTTCAAAGCATGGCCCATCTCCTTCTTTACTCTCTGTGCAAGCTGGGTGCAGTTTGGTTTCTGGAAGGAGCTAGACATCATGTTTCCATTCAGTCTTAACAGTCTTACCCTTTATTTCTAATGTAGTGAAAGAAAAGATAATTTCCATTTAACACCACTAAACAAAATCTGGTAGTTCTTCAGTATAGGTAGTTAATGTTAGGTATGCAAGAAGTGGGAAAATGTGCCAGAGATATAGAAAAGCTATTAAAGCATAACTTAAGTCCTCATCTTTAGTGAGAATTGAGACAATCTAAATAAAGTTTTGACATTACGCCATTCCTTCAAACAAGATAGTGCTCTTAGGTATATTCTTAATCTAGTCGCAACATGACAGATATGAAGGCCCATTAGCTCAGTTCTTTATTTAGAGTTAATTGAGGTAAACAAGTGTGAAACTTAAACACATATATCCATCCAGGCTTTTCATATGCATACCAAAGCTATTTTTCAAGTAATATAAGTTAAATTGAGGCATCTTTTAATACAGGAAAACCTTACTTTGCAGTTAAAGGCACTGAATGGCCAAATTTCTGTGTGTTTGTCTCACACAGAGTAGGAGAGGCAAGTAGTAATAACAGCCATGAGTCAAAGCTGTGGTACCAGGTTTCAAACTGTAACATCTGTATATGTTCACTAAAAATATGGCTCTAATAATTGCAAGATCGTTCTGTCCAGTATTTATTACAGTGATGATGTACTGATGACACAGTACAGTTTTATAAAACCCAGGCTCTTTAATCCATTTTTCTTGTCTCTTTGGATGGTGGCCATACTTCAGACACACTGCACTGCTGACAAATGAATGAAGAATGCAGAATGCCTTTTCTGTCAGTAGCTTTGCAGCAGGATTGTCTAATTCTTACTGCAGATAAAAAAACTTAGCAAGAATGTGCAGCCATGCTGGAGACAGGAAACCTGAAATGCTTTCCTACAGCTTGAATGAGATTAATTCAGTTAGGTGATGAAGAATTTTAATTTTATTTGTCTCATTTATGAAGATTCCACTTATCCTCTAGTTCTTGATATTTTGCTAAATATGGAGATGGAGAAGCAGAAGAGTTTGTTTAGAATATAAACCCATTTCACCTGTGAATTTTCAGCTTATTTTTGACTATTCTGGTTTTTATTGACTTTTTGTAATCACTTTTCCTACCTCTATTTCACTTTTTTTTTGTGACTGCTTGTTTATTTTTTTAGAAAAAATAAGAAAATATAATTTTTAGAACACTCTATCCTAAAGAACCCCAAATCCTCAGCAGGTAAGAATTAGGTGTACTAAGGTCACTAGCAATCTTGCTGAGCAGCTTTTCAAATTGTCTGTGTTGTCTGGGTCTGAGGAGTGTCTTTTTATTCTACATAATTCTGAACAACACTTAGGACACAAATGTTCAGCACCTAGCAGAAAAATCCTATAAAATGTAAAGACTAATAATACATCATCATATATATATAAAATAAATATATAATATCTATGTATCTAGAGAACAGCAATATTGTGATCATCTGTAACAAAAATATAGGAATTTTGATTAGACACAAAGAATATCTACAGCCACGTCTTGATAATCTGTACAAATAAAAAAGGTGATAGTAATCACATCTGCGCTGAAAAGGCTGATAAAGGAAACAGTCTTCATCTCTTATGGAATGAAAAACATGCCATTACTTCTGGCAGGTGAAAAGGTCCTTCACAGAGTAGTCACTCTTCAAGCACAGTTTAAGGAGAACATTGTCCTTTATTCTACATGAAATTACCTGTACAAAAATGACTTTTTACTGATGAATTCAGACAAGTTAGTACTAAACACATACAATTCTTAAAAGAACATTAACATGTTAACAAGAGGGCAATAAAACATACACCCTAACAGATATGATCCAATCCAATTCCAACGGAAAGGATTAGAAAGGCTACCACTTACTTAGAAAACATTCACTCAAGCCGTTAGGGAGGCAGGCTTTTGAAGTTCAAGTGTTTGTTGTTAGAATGAAATTTTCAAACCACTCCTAAATTAAAAAAAAAAAAAAAAAAGCCACAGCAGTTAACTATTAAAAACAGAAAACCTGCAGCAAAGGCTGGTAATCCAAGGGCAATTTTTTTAATCACATTTTACTGCAGCAGATAACACAACTGATGAAACACAGCCCATCATATAATTATCTCATATTACTGATATGGTTGAAACAGAACAGTAACTACATACTTCTGCCGCTTCTCTGTCCAAACACAGTCTCTAAAATACTATGGACTTCTAACATAACACACACTGCTTACCTTTAGCCAGCCAGGCTGTAGGAACTCTGGAGCTGCCCAAACAGAGCAGTTTATCTATTCAGCCACTAATGATGACATATATATGATTAGGGGAAGACAGGCTGCTTCCACTGCTTGGTGGTGCTTCTGGTCCGAATTGCACAAATACTTCTGGATGGCATGAATTCCTTTTCAGAGAGGTAAAGGGAGTTATTTGATCTATTTCCTGAAAACAGTCATCAGCTTAAAATAGCACCAGAAACTTGTTTGAAGTGTCCAGAGCATGAATGCTAGGATCTCTTCAAATATTTGTCTTTAACACAGAATTTCAGTTCTATGAGGTTATACCCAGCAGCTAGATCATAAAAAACACCTGTTTCTGCAAAAACTGCAAAGTCAGTCATGAAATTACTTATTTAATAAATCATTAATTATAATAATGGTCTATACATTAGATAATGTACAATAGATCAATACTGGCCTATTACATTAACTAGCCAGTATAATAAATCATACAACTATTTATTGATTACAATTTTTCAGAGAGTGGGAGGTTTTTAGCAGCCTGCAATAGTATTTTCCTGAACCAACTACAGTTTCTCTTTCTGCAAGGAGTGTGGCAGAGGACAACTGCATCACAGAGAGAGGAAAAATGATTCAGTTGTTCTGGATTTATACCAAGCTAAAATTTTTCAAAAGGCAGGATATTGGGTTCTTGCTGATGGTCTTAATAAGAACTTATCTAATAGCATCCCTTTGTAGGAACTCTGAGTTTGTATAGCGTTCAATCAAATAAATTGGATAATTACTTTCTCTTAATGGTCTTGTAGTGATTTTAGTGACTGAAAATTCTGATGCTGTCAGATATTCTACATGCTCAGTTTATAGTGTAAAAATAGTAGGAAAACTCTGCATTACTTCAGACTGCTCCAAAGATGGAAACATGACAAAGGCTAATCTTTCCAGATTTAGCTTGACCTATAGCAGTTTTTCATCATTTAGGTAGTGAAAGGATAGGGAAAGTAGGGGGAGGGTGCCACTACATTTCTTCAGAAAAATGGTTCAGAATAAATCTGTATGATATCATTTACTCTGTTCTTTTGCCCTCCCATTCCATTTGTATGCTCAGCACTTCAAACTCATTATTCCCCAAATCAAGCTAATAGGCCAATTAGTTGAAAGTAAAGGTAAATTAGACAGTGTAAATATAGCACAATTAAATTTACTGACAATTAATGAACTGCTGTAGATGCAGAACATCCACAAAGGAAGAGGAGTAAAAAAGACTGATCTGAAAGCGTAATTTGTTAAATATTTTCACACTAGAAAATATTTATTTTATTCCCTCTCTTTTGTTTGCTATCAGCATTGCTATATTATTATCAATAACAATCAGGATATAAGTAAGTAAAAAATTATTGTCCTTTCTAAAACATGGAGTATAGGCAGTTTTGCTGAGCAGGAGACTTTTACCACTGATTACTTCATACTGTACTCTCTTGACACCATTAGATCTATCCAGTAGTTAACAGCCATTGTGAAGGTCAAAGTGGAAAATAAGGATTGCCAACAGCAGGAATTTCAAAATATGGGTAAGTATCTTTGGATGTTTGCTGCAAATGAAAGTCTTGAAGGCAAACTCACAGTTTACAAAAATGGTTAGAGATTTTAATTCCTTCCTTTCATCCCTTTTCCTTTTCCACCCTCATTCCTCTCAACTTTTAGCTACAAAGCCATCAAACATCCTGGTTCTACCCCTACTGCTTTTGCAACATTGAATGCTTGCTAGATATAGAACTGGGATGATATCTTAATGACATCATGCTAGATATAGAACTTGGATGACGTGACATTAAATAAACAAGGGGATCTTGTTTCCACTTCAGATGCCCTGGTGCCATTTGAATTGAATTGTCAGTGGCAGGTAGAAGCTATTTAAGAAAACTCATGGCACCTAAAATGGCACCAAATCCTTTCTTTAAGCAAGTCAATCAAACCTCTCATATCACTTAATGCATCTAAGAATATGAGCTGGAATCCAGTTTGAAGTTAAGGTGGGACTGAAATTTTGTGTCTAGAGTCAGGACTCTAGATGACTGTCAGATTCCCTTGCTCTCTTTCCAGTCACTGGGCTTGGCTTAGCTGCCAATATGCCATCTTCTTGTGCCATGACAGCCACTCTGAGGTGTAAGTCCTGGCCCCCATCTGCTGCTCCAAAAGGCGTGTATCTCACGTAGGTCCTGCTGCATTTATTTGTCAGTCCTGTGCAGTTGTATAAAGCTGTATAGAATGGCACAGACATTTCAAATTATAGCAAGCAGGTATATAAATGGGCAGCTGAGCTGGACATTAGCTGGCACTTTCACATACAGTTGTAGTCAGATCAGCTGCTTTGAACTGAATCCCACCTTTAGAACCAGTATGAAATAACTCTCTTCCTCCTAAAGTCAGCAAGAAAACGAGGCCCTTCCATCAAACGGTTCATGAAAATTTCACTTTAGAGCATCAGCATTACTTCTCACTTTGAGGAGGCCCCTGTTCTGAAGCAGCCTGCAGCTTCTGCACTGGATCTGACAGCCCAGGTGGGCATCTCAGCTGGCACACGGGTCTAGGCACGTCTGCGTGACCAGCTGAGTCATGGAGTACCCCAACCTAACGATGAGCAGGCAGCAGGAGTAAGTATACACACATGTAAGTATGGCTGAGTGTGGGAGAAGGCCCAAAGCTCATGGGAATCTGTTCCTCACAGACAAGGCGCTTCCCCAGCTGATCAGTGATCTCAGCCATGAATAGTAAAAACGGTGTGACAAAGTAAAATCTTTTGATACTCTGCACCCTCCTGTGTGAGGCTGCCCTGAGCAGTTGTCTAGTCAGCAAGTCAGCCGTTGACTACTCAGCCTGTCTGGGACTTTGGGAGGACATTTAAACCATTCTAAATTTTGAGCAGTCAGAGCAGTTCCTGTGCTGGCATGTAATTCCAGTCAGAAAGTTGACTTTAGCAGGTCAACATTACCTATGCGTTGCCATAGGTATTCAGTGTTTGGCCAATTTTATAAAGATACTTAATGAACTAAAATATTTGAGTGGAATTTGTTTCATTTTAATCCCACAAAACCACTTTAAAATTTTACCATATGTCATTCAAAATTAAGACTTCAACTTATGTGACAGGACATAACTATTCATTTTCCATTACAGGATATTCTTTGTGGATAAATGCATTAAAGACTGCGAAGCTAGCCATATTGTATGTTTTAAAATTACCATAGTTATTTACTGAATGCAAATGCATTTCCTTTAGAGACTCAAATTATCAGAGTACACTTTCAATCTTCATATAGTTCAAATGGAAAAAAAAAACCACAAGAAAGGAACTCTAGCATTCCCCCAGTTGCTGGGGTTCTAGGAGTTCCCCTTTTGTTTTTCTTTTTCTCTTAAAAATTTTTCCCCATATTTTGTTGCTAAGAAAAAAATTACTAGGTGCTTAAGAGAGACAAAAGACCTGGCCACAGGGGGAGGAGTCCAGCTAGCTGCCCTTTTTTGCCTGGGGTTTTCACGTGTAGGGCAGAGCGCTGTGGGATTTGAACTGGCAAAAAGGGGCTGGGTACAGTCCCTGGCTCTGCTTGTTCACCCAGCATCCGGACCAGAGAGAAGCTGCTCTCGTCGGGGAATGAATTCGGCACCATTGCTGACTCCTGCCTTCTGCTGCCTTCCTGCTACCATGAGTGGAGCTTGCTCTCTGGAGCGGCTACTGCAGCGGGACCCTATTAAACACCCTACGTCACTAAAAAGGGACTTTTCTCACTATCTGCTGGGGTGTCTCAGGGGATCCCGGGATCCTGAGCCTGCCTTTCCCTGCCCCACTGGGAGCCCGGCCGAACTGCCCCCGCCGTTCCTCTGCCGCTGCTGCGAGCCTTCACTACACTGTAGCGCTGCACCCCTGCCTGCGGAGACATCCCGAGCTCCCGCTGCAGCTCCAGAGCTTGATACATCTTACCTACAACCCGGGATTTGGGTCAGTCCCTGCTGTTCCAGCCCGCTGTTCCCGAGGGTCCTGCCCCAGGGGTTTGTGCCGCGGCTTCTCGGCGCCATCACCGCCTGAGGGCCGAGCTCGCTCCGCAGCGCCCCCTGCCGGCGCGGGGGAACCATGGCACCGCCCCGCCCCGCGGGAGCCGGCAGCGCCCCCTGGCGGCCGTGAGCGTCCCTGCAGCGCAGGGCAAGGGCTGAGAGCGCCGAGAGCTGCTGGCACCGCGCTCTGCTCTGCTGGGATCGCTGCCCTGGCACTGCTGCCTGTGTGCCTGGCTGTATACATACGTATTAGTAAAGAACTGTTATTCCTGTTCCTCATATCTTTGCCTAAAAGCCCCTTAATTTCAAAATTATAATAATTCAGAGGGAAGGAGGTTGCATCTTCCCTTCCAAGGGAGGCTCCTGCTTTCCTTAACAGACATCTGTCTTTCAAACCAAGACACTAGTCTAATATTATTACTGCAGGAAAACTATTTCTTGCTCATTTTAGTGTCATGCACCAGTTCAAGAGTCAATGTATTTCCTGGTAATTTCAGCAATTCTCATTTACCGTCATCTATTTCAAAATATAGATTAAAATGTTTGCATAGCTGAGCCTCATAATTATATCCTCTTAGTGTAAAGCACTTGTATTTGGTATATTGTGGGAGACAGAAGTAAATTCTAAAATTAACATTATGTCAGTGTAAAGGCCCCTTTCCCCAAAGACAAACTCCTGCCTATATTTAGTATTATCTGGAGATCTCTGCAAATGTCATATATGACCTTCTGTTTTTACTTGACCACTTCAAACTACATACAAGGTAAACATTTAGCTAGACTTTTTCACTTTTATGAATCCAAACCATTTCCTGCCAAAAGCCCACCTTGAAGTCTCTGCAAATATTTCCCTGTCTGGCTGTGCAAAGAGCTTTGCCTGACTGCAGTTTAATAAATTTTTACTCACCTCTTTCAAAACATAAAGGTCATTAGCGTGCTCTTTCTTCTTCTTCCTCCTGAGATAAAAATTATTCTGAGGAAAAATTTAAACCAAAAACCAAAAGAATAATATGAGTTAGGCTTCTAATATTTAGCTAAGGCTATTAAATGCTTTTTGTTACACCCATCCCAGTATTTTAGATATAGAGTGAATTCTATCCAGCAGCTGGTGAACTCTGATATCAGTCGAAAACCTGGAGGGGTTTTAGGACCACAGGAAAATTCGATATGGAAAGGATCTCAGGAGGCGTTGTAGTTCAATATTCTGAGAGTAGGGTCAGCTGTGACATTTTCCCCCCTGGTGAGGACCTTCTGTTCCAGACCATAGCTGACCAGTTCAACAAGGGCCCAGCCTTCTGAAGATCCAAGCTACCCAAATTCCTTTTGAAATTATCTGGTGGTAAAGAACTTCTACCAGTCCCCACAGATTTCAATAGGGAATCAAAGGTACTCAGCTGCTTACAGGCTCAACCCAGATAAAAGAATAAAGCATAGCATCTGTAGGGGAGAAGTTTCTTACAAGGGAATTTTTTTTTTTTTTGTACACTCACCAATTAAAGAGCTCTCCCCTGGGCTACCAGAAGCATTGAAAATCTTGTGAGCCTGTGTCCTTTCAGCAAATGAAGAAATACATAGGAGGCTTGCTCCAGAAAGCCAAATCAATTTCAAACTTAGTGACTCATGAGCTTTGTTGAATTTAGTGCAAGAACAAACAGTTGTTTCAAGGAAATAAACAGTACAATTCAAAGTACAAGCTTTAAACATTAAAAAGAAAAATAACTTGCTCTCAGCATGGTTGTTATTCTTTTTTGATTTTTTAAAATCATAACGTAAGAGTTTAGAAGATGGTAATGTGAAGGCCTGGACTCTACTGTGCCTCCATGAGCTGTGCAGTTTTGACGAATCTGCACAACTCTTCATCTAATCATCAGCTAGAGTTACCCAGTGCCTTTTTTTGACTTCACTGGAACTTATGCTAGCAGAAGATGATTATACTGGCAAAGAGCAGGTACCTCACAGTGAGACAATGAACAGAACAGTCTCTGAATAGTCACCTCCATTTTATAATGCAAAAAGGACCTGGTTTTGTAGCCTTTAACAAATTTTACTAGAAAATAAAGCAGTTGTAATAAATACTACTCCTAGAATAAATATATAAAATCCCATTGAAAATTCCCTTCCTTAGAATAAAAAAAAATGTTCCCTTATGCCTTCCAGAATTCAATAAAATATTCATTGATGTTGAAAGGGTGGAAGGGAAAATCTCATCACTTATGTTTGCTCTTTTTCCTTAACTCTTACTTCTCATACTCTTTTCTCAAATATAAAGAACATTTATACTGGTTCTTTTATTTAATTTGAACCTTAAAAAATGAATTTACTTGCCATTTATAACAAATATATTATCTGAATTCATACTGTTTTCACTCTGTATCCATGGAGTTATGATGTCTTTATACAGTTTGCAAATGAAAGACCCCATGATAGCTTTGTAAAAAAGCAATGGAGAGTAGTTCACAGAATATTCTTAGTTGAAAGGGACACACAAGGATCATAGGTTCCAGCTCTTACTTGGTTGGCCTAGAACTAAGCTATGACTGTGGAATAATATGATATTAAGTAATCATGACAGCATGATGCAATAGAATCATATGGACCTCTACAAAAGCAAAATTAAATTGATTTTACCCATAGTGAACTAGGAAGAAATTAATACCTCTGCCTGAAAAGTTAGTGTGAAGACATCTGAAGCAGAGTGGATCTTCATCTCTAATCTGACTCTAATGTACCCAGTAATTCCTCATAAATTAATTTCTTGGCCCCAGATTTATTCTCTTCTCCCTTGAAATACAGTGACTGTATCTAGACATTTTGGTTAAGCAGACAACTAACAGAAGCACTGTGAGCTGAGTCTTTTTATGATCTCTGTTACAAGACCTATTCTCACAATTAGATCTGTGTGGGTACATCCTTTCTATGTAGCCCAATTGGCCTAATTTGTCACACACAGTTGTGACCAAGAAGAGTATTAGAATCTGGATCAGATTTGTATGAGCTTTGGTGAGATAGAACATGTAATTTCTTCTATAAAGCATTCCTTTCCTATTCTGGACTGAACATGAATTTATGTACTTGTTTTAAAATTTAGCATTCTTACACTACTGTTTCAATTTTATGTCCATGTTATATCTTAGTATGCAATCATATGCCTGAAATGGCAGGAGGAAATACATGTGTTAAAAGGCTTGAATGGACTAATCTATGCTTTCTCTTCAACATCTATGCTTATAAAGAATTCCTAAGTAAGGGAATTTCTGAACTTTTACAGACAGCTAACATATTAACAAAGTAACTATGTTCTATTTATGATTCTGTGGAATATTCGTGATTCTTCCAGTTTTACTCTCTGTCCTTCACCGTATGGCCTTCACAAAACTCTGATTTTAGTCCCAGGAAAACTTGTGGAATTTTCACATTAGTTTTCATGATAAATTTATCAAACAATTTATGAGAAAATGTGAACAAAAATTCCCCAATGCGTTGATACATCCAGAGCTGCCTTGTCCCAGGTGCAGAATCTGGAACTTACCCTGGTAAAACTTCATCCTATTGGTGATGTTGTCTGTCTGGACTTCAGCACAGCCTTTGACACTGTCTCCCACAGCACTCCCCTGGAAAAGCTGCCAGCCCATGGCTTGGACAAGTGCACTCTTTGCTGGGTTAAGAACTGGCTGCATGGCCAGGCTCAGAAAGGGGTGGTGAACAGTACTGCATCCAGCTGGCAGTCGGTCACCAGTGGGGTCCTCAAGGGATCTGGGCTGGGGCCAGACCTGTTTAACATCTCCATTGATGATCTGGATGAGGGGATGGAGTGCACCACCAGTAAATTTGCAGATGACACTAAGCTGGGAGCATGTGTCAATCTGTTGGATGGTAGGAGGACTCTTCAAAGAGACCTGGACAGGCTGGATAGATGGGCTGAGTCCAACAACATGGAGTTCAAGGAGTCCAAGTGCCGAATCCTGCAGCTCTACAGCCTGGAGGCAGAGTGGCTGGACAGTGCCCAGATGGAAAGGGGCCTGGGGGTACTGGTTGACAATCAACTGAACATGAGCCAGTAGTGTGCACAGGTGGCCAAAAAGGCCGATGGCATCATGGCCTGTATCAGGAATAGTGTGACCAGTAGGACCAGGGAAATCATTCTTCCCCTGTACTCGCCACTGGTGAGGCTGTACCTTGAGTACTGTGTCCAGTTCTGGGTCCTTCAGTTTAGGAATGACGTTGAGATGCTTGAATGTGTCCAGAGGAGGGCAACAAGGCTGGTGAAGGGCTTGGAACACAAGCCCTGTGAAGAACGGCTGAGGGAGATGGGGTTTTTTAGCCTGGAAAAAAAGGAGACTCAGGGGTGACCTTATTACTCTCTACAACTACCTGAAAGGTGGTTGTAGTCAGGTGAGTGTGGGTCTCTTCTCCCAGGCAACAACTGACAGAACAAGAGGACAAGGTCTTAAGCTGAGCCAAGGGAAGTTAAGGTTAGATGTTAGAAAAAAATTCTTCACTGGAAGAGTGATTGCACACTGGAATCATCTGCCCAGGGAGGTGGTGGAATCACTGTCCCTGGACGTGGCACTCAGTGCCATGGTTTAATTGATGAGGAGGTATTAGGTCATAGGTTGGACTTGATGATCTTAAGGGTCTTTTCCAACCTAGTTAATTCTGTGATTCTGTGATCTTGTGATTGCCCAGCCCTGTAATTTGTTGAGATCTCTCTGCAGGGCCTCCTTGGCATAGACAATCTCAGGAGAGGGTATTTCAGGGACCCATAAGGGTACTGGTGAGCTTTCAGTGCAGCTGCCTTGGAGACAGAGGAAATTAGGCAGCTGAGTACCTTGTCCAGTCTCTCAGAGTAATCTTCTGTTCTGGGATTGGTGAAGGTTGAAGAATGATAAATCATGATTGCTACCAACAATATCGCACCAACCAAAACTCCCCGGTTCCCCTCCATAAGCTGATGTGTCAGCTGGAGAGCCAAGGAGTGATCAACAGGACTCACTCGGCCTTTAATATTCCCATATGGCCAGTGCAAAATTCTAACAGAGAATGGAGACTAGGAGTAGGTTACTGTGGACTGAATGAAGTCATGGCACTACTGGGTGCTGCTGTGCCAAGCATGCTTCAACTTCCATATGAACTGGAGTCAAAGGCAGCCAAGTGATACACCACAATTTATATCACTAATGCATTTTTCTCAATCCCTTTGGTGGCAGAGTGCAGACCACAGTTCACTTTTCCCTAGAGCAGCACTCAGTACACCTGGAGATGACTGCCCTACAGATAGAAACATCCCTCCTCTCTGCCATGGACTGATCCAGACTGCACTGGATCAGGGGGAAGCTCCAGAACACCTGTGATATATTGATATCATTGTGTGGGGCAATCCAGAAGAAGTAGTTCAGAAAAAGGGAAGCAAATAGTCAAAATCCATATGAAAGCTGGTTTTCACATATAAAATTTTTTTTAAAAGGCTAATAAAATATCTAGTTTTTAGGAATAAAATAGCAAGATGGACATCATCAGATCCCAATGGACATGATACACAAACAAGAGCAACACCTCCACCAACTAATAAAAGCTTTCTTAAGCATCGTGGCTTTTTAGAGACTGCAGGTTCCAAATGACAGTCTGATCGTCAGCCCTCTCTATCAAGTGACCTGGAAGAAGAATGATTTCAAATAGGCCCCTAAGCAACGACAAGCCTTTGAAAAAATCAGACAGGAGATAGTTCAGTTCAGGTGAATCCCTGCTGAAGAGTCTCCAGTTTTACCAGGTTTTTTTCTGGTCTCCAAATTACCAGAAATTGAGAAGCAATATGCCTTGTTTACTGATTATGTTTACAATACTTTATCTGTATACTGACATCAGGGAGGAGATGTAATGTATAGATAGGCTCATGATTGAGGGGTGGACTTGATGTGAGTGTTAAACCTGTGCTGCAATTATCGAGGCAATCCATTAAAGCCTACATGGTATGAAGGACAATGACTGAAAAATAAATATGGGCAGGCCTGGAAGATTGACTCTCTCACACTCCCACAAACTGCCAAGTCATGGAGCCTGTCTCTGCCACTTTGGATTCAGGGATCTCAATCCAACTCCCCTTCAATCACACTATCGAGGGTATGACAGTAAAAATCACCCAGACTAATGAAAAATGAAATTTTATGAAACCACACTATCTCAGAGGTGATGGAATCAGATTTGACTTCAGTGTGCAACAACCCAGCATTACACATCATCTTTCCTGCTCTGAAAGACTCTTATGGCTGATGGTGTCCAAAATCATGGACGAAAAACTCAATAGACATTTTCATAGGGATTTTCCTGTAGACTAAGGGAATGCTGTCTGTGTATACATATCACAAGACAGGAAAGGTGATGGTGGTTAACTGGGATGTATTAGAAACTGTGGGACCTGGGCATGACTTGAATGCTATAGAATAACAGGTGGTACTATCCTGGTTTTGGCTGGGATGGAATTATTTTACTTCCTAGTACCTGGTACAATGTGGTGTGTTTAGATTATGAGATTAATGTTGATAATACATCAGTAGTACATACCTTAAGTCAAGCACATTTCAATTTCCCATGCTCTGCCAGTGAGGACATGCGCAAAAACTAGGAGGGAGAATGGTCAGGAGAGCTGATTCAAATGGTTCTAAGGGATATTCCATATCATAAAGAATCATGCTAAGTATGTGAACTGGAGGTAATTGACAGGGAGAGGCTAATCCATGCTCAGTGACAGGCTGGGCATCAGTCAGCAGGTGGTGAGCAATTGAATTTTGCATCACTTGTTTTTCTTGGGTTTTGTTCTTCTCCCTCTTCTTGTTATCTCCTTAATCATTATGAAGAACATGCCACACTTTATTTCAATTATTAAGATGTTCTTCTTTTTCCAGTTCTCCTCCCCACAGTGGAGAGCACACAGTGGGGTGTGGGGGGCAGTGAACAAATGTGTGTGTGGTACTTAGCTGCTGTCTGGCATTAAGCCGTGACAGAGGAAACCCTGTAAAAAAGAGTGCTTGCAATGTGCAGAGGACATGGGAACAGAAATTTACACACATCAAATAAAATTTAGAAAAAATAAGTTCTTAAATTTTGTTGACATAGTAATCACAATATATTATTACTGTCACAACTTTATAGAATCAAGTAAGTGTTCTTCAAGCAGAGTATGGAAATAAAATAATTGAAATTCGATAGAGTTTTGCTCTGCACACTGACAGCACAACCACACTTCTTTCTCATGTTCTTGAATGTGAATCTGTTTTCATTTGACTGTTGAGATTGTTCAGTTTACTCTGAATAAGGCTGATTTCCTGGTTACCTAGTATACCTAAAATCTATCTTGGGAAAACACATTTCAGGAGAACTATTATATGATAATTTATAGCTTAATATCTGATGCTTTTCCCTCGTTATAGGATCTTTGTAACTTTAAATGCTGTGTGAAGGGGAAATAATTTAAAATGTTACTTTACATTAAATAGCTTAATTTTGAGTACACAGTGCTACAAGTTATTCTTCTAATACAAGGTACTGCAGAGAGTAAAAGTTTACATTAATTCATAAAAACATTCAAAAGATTTAACAGAATTTAGCCTACAACAGCACTGGTGCCTATGCAACCTAGCTATAGCCCCGTGGAATTGCCCATTACATTCTGAGGTTGCTTTACCTATCTTTATAATTCTCTATAAATGTTCATATTGCACCACCACTTTTTGGTGATCTTTCTAACACTTTGCCTGGTGCATGCTGATGACCTTTCCCCTCGTGGTAATGAAATAGCCTGGTGGTCTCAAATCTTATCTATTTACAAATTTATCAAATTCATTTAACTTGTCAAAGACATCAGGAAATATTTACTACCTTATATTAACTGTGAAAAAATGTCTTAATATTCCAAGCAAAGTTCAGTTTTGCAGATTTTGTGTTTCCATATATCTTCAAAGCCACCTCTTTTTTTCTGTGAGCACTCTGTAAATGTTTATAACATTCTCATTAATGTGTCACCAGAGCACTAGTTGCATGAGAATATGTGTCTTGTAATACACTGAAATACTTAAAAGAGTGTTGTCTTAGGCTCTAGATAGCTAGGAAATATTTCTGTTTGTTACTGGTTTAAATTAATGTATAAATAAACTGTTCTTTTATATGTTTATTCCCTAGGAAAAAATTATAACTGAGCTTCTCATATTTTAGTGAAGATATTTTGGTTAAGACAATGGCCCATCCTTTTTTAGTGTGAATCCTTCACAATCTACTTTCACTTTCTTGGTCTGCATAAACAAGGGGTGAACACTGAGCAATATTTCTCAAATGTTGGTCAAAAGCAGAAATGTTGCTGAACTTGGTATCTGTCCTACTAAAGAAGCTGTAACAACTTAAAACAAGGATAAAAACTCTTAAAACAAGGATAGAAACTCTGAATGTGTAGCTCATCTCAAATAGTTATTCACTCTGTAAAATCAGCAGCTCCTAACACTAGCCTGTAACATCCCATGGTTCAAGAATACACAGCTGGATTGTATGATTTGAGGGAAAGATGTGTCATTAGAATGGAATATCCAAGAAATGCAAGCAGCATGGATAACAGAGGTTGAAACTCTGCCTTCCCATTAAGATACCCTTTAGAAGGAGTATCTCCAGTGGGCACTGAAGGATGAAGAAACTACAAACCTCAGACATGTTTACAAATTGAAGTAGGAAAAAATTTTATTAATCTTATCATCCTTCATTTTTATTTGAATATGCCATTATATCCAGGCACAGCCTTTTTAAGAGAAAAGATCTTTCCATCTCTTCTAACATCCTAGTTAGTTAGTTAGTTGCTGCCGTGGTTTGACACTGGCCCAATGCCAGACACCCACGAAGGCCTCTCACTAAGCCTCCCCTGCCACAGCTGGGCAGAGGAGAGAAAAAAATTAACAGAGGGTTCATGAGTTGAGATAAGGACTGAGAGAAAACACTCCAAGAGAAAAACAGGCTCAACTTAGAAGTACAAAGTAAATTTATTACTAACAGAGTTGGAGGAGGATAGTGAGAAGTAAAATAAGCCATTAAAAACACCTTTTCTTCCCCCAACCCCTCCCTCCTTCCCACCAACAATGCAGGGGGACAGGGCGTGAGGGTTTAAAATCATATTAGATGAAAAGCGAAAAGTGCAGAGCTAATACTTTATCAGAGGTGAGTGTTATAGTGACCAGTCAAAGCTGCAGGAAGGACATGCAACCAAGGATAGTTAATGGCTACATTAAGATATGTGTGTTGTGCATCTAGGATGTGTGAGTGCAGGATAGGAAGGCATATCAGCCGTTTTCAGTCTGGTTAGTAAGTGTATGAAATACAGCTGTGCCATGGGTCACAGATTTAGTGCAAGATTGCAAGAAGTTCTTGCAGAAATTCTCCAAACTCATCCTGAAAGTGGTGCCTCTGCTTTTGCGCCATGCTTACCTGTAATGTGGCCGTTCTCTTCTGGTGTCTGCTGTGCCTACAGCTGAAGATATGCTCTTATGATAAGGCTTATGCATTAGTGCAGTCAAACCTCACAATTTCATGACAAACCTGTCTTAATGCTGCCATTCAGCACTCTCAGTGAGACTCTCCGACATGCCAAGAGGCTGGGTAGAAACTCACTGCTTCAGGTGTTGCACTGAACTTCATTCCTCCAGGCATCCACCTCTTTTTCTGCAGCTCCATGCATCTACTTACAGTCAGCCATTCCTAATGGCAGGATATGATCTCTTCTCGCAAGGGCAGACAGTCTCGTTAATGTATTTTATTTGTACCATCTGGCTTTGTAGCTTTATCTGAGAAACATATGGGCAACTTCATAACAAGTGAAAATAAAACATTTTGTGCAACAGGCTGTGGAAACAATCTGCCACTCACTTGGCAGATCCCTTCCACAAGTAAATGTCATTCAGGAGTGTAGCTGTCAAGTCAAATGGTGCCCCATGCAGCCCCAGGTACTAGGCACTGGGTGTGTCTGTGGATGTCAGGAAATGGGGTATGCAGATGGGCTGTGCAGCTCGAGGATCAGCTCTGGAGCAGCTTCTCTGTCCTCAGAGGGCACCATGAAATGCAGGACTGTCTCTGCTTTGGAGAGAATAACAGGTTGGGGAAAACTGCACAACTAGCAAAATTCAGCTTCCTCATAAATCCTTCTGAACTGATGCAAAAATGTTATCCAGACTTGCTCCCTGAAGCCTATCTGTTACTAAATTTTTTATAAACTTATTATAAACAATTGTCACATTCTGAGCTCTGTTTCAGAAAATCTCTGTAGGAGATGTTAGCAGAAGGGCAGGGTGAAGCTCTCAGCTTGGTTCTCATCTCTCAGAAAGCTTGAAAGGCAAAAGCAGTGTTCCAGATTCACAACTATGTTTTTGTTTACACGCACTTAATAAATTTGTATAAACGTACAAATAATTGCAAAGACAGATGAGGGAACAAGGGTGAATATAATCCTTTGCTCTTTTGTTGGAAAAAGACTGTGGTTGGAGGTGAAAAAGTTTTGTAGACTTTCCCTTTCTAGCTAAGATTCGGCAGGGGCTGCCCTTGGGGCAGTAGTGGTGAAGCTGGGTAGTGGTGACCTCTTTTCTTCCTTTCCTGGGACGAGAAAATGCTTGGAATCCCTTTGCTTTGACTCCAGGGCACTGCATGAGAAGTACTGTTAATTCTTTGTCCTGGTCTCAGGGACAGTAGCAGCGCCTGAATTTCTTGCACTTCCTCAGGAGCCTCTGGCATCTTGACATTTATTCAGAGTTTGGTTGACCTCTGCTGCCTTTATGTATCTTTAAAGTTCATTCCTGTGCAACTGTCAATACATCTATTTTGTAGGTTGGAAATAAGAAGCTTTAGGGTGACTAAAAGGATGCTTGTAAGTGTTCAGTCAAGCGTGGTTGTGTTGGTTCAAGACCTTGCTGTTTTCGGTTGACTTTTTACTAATATTGCATCTATTTTCATCTGCATCTTTGGAAAACACATTGCCTTTTATAACTGCTTTACCTTGTTTCATGAAATAAGCCATAAGGTAGAAATAGAAGTAGTTTTGGGATCAAAATTTATCCCAAAAAATATTCTCTGCGGCAAACTTTTGTTTACCCTTCAACCCTTTATAAAATCAGTTTTTCCCAGAATGATTGAAGCAGTGTTATCATAAAGCAGAAAGTAGACATTAAGCTAAAATAAAATATTTTTTAATATGATACTAAAACAGAAGTAAGAAGTGTAGACTATAAAAAATGTACCACTAATTGAGCACTGAGATTAATTTCTAAAAGAGCTCCCAAGGAAATAAGGAGATACAATGTGTCAGTTTAATTCTCTGATGAAAAGAGATGTGGCTGTTTTCTAATTTTTTACATTATACATGACATTCTCATCTGGATAGAGCTGCAGGAATTGTAGAACCAGCTCTATTTCTATTTGCCCATTATATGTCAGTGCAATAGCATGGTAAGTCTAATTCAAACATTTCAGGGTGTCTTTTACTGTTTAGTACCACAAAAACCCCACTGTACTTTACCTTTTTCAGTCCCATGCAAGAACCAAGTTAGTTGTCAAACTCAGGTGGAGTGCAGTAAGCTCAGCTGTTCCAATTCAAAACAAGACACATTCTGTTCTCTAGTCTATGGCATGAGATTCATGTAGGCTGCACAGATAGCATGAAAAGAAATGAAAAAGGACATATTTGCTTCATAAAATATCAGTTTTATCCCCAGAAGCCCTTGCCTTTCAAAGCTGTGTTTACAATGTAAAGTGCCATTGTTTTCCATTTCCTTGGGTGATTTTTACTGTCAGGGGAGTCAAAGGACCAAGTGTAGGCTATTTGATAATCCACAAAAATATTTTTTGCCAATCTGGAAACTTAGCTCTGTCATGGGCAGCTGTGTTCTGCAGCAGCAGGAGATGGCTAAGGTGTGCTTCACACATTGAATTGTGGTGATTAAACCTGGAGATGGTGTCATCACAGGTTTCATTGCTAACTAAGGAGAATCACAGTCTTCTCTCTGAAATTAAAAAAATTTGCTATTCCCAATGAACTTGTCCCAGCTGGTTGCTGCAAGCCCTGGGGACTGAGATGTCTCAGGAGCTTCAGCTCACCAGGACCATGCCAGGCAGCTCCTCTTTTCAGGAAGGCACACTTCAGGGACATTTCCCATTGTACCAGGCTGTGCAGACCATGAGTGCCTAGTCTGCCTGCCAACCACATTCATTTCTTTTAAACCAGAGTATCACTACTGACATTCTCATACAAATATTTGTTTAGGTATATGGGTTTCCCACCTCGTATGGCTGCTCATATTATTTAATGCTGCTTTCTATCAGACTATATCCTTTTGTATCATAGACAATTTCCTTTGGTCTTTTCTCTTTCTCCCTGAAATTAAGTCTGACTTTTTTCTTCTAATTTTTTGTTATGTTCACAATTCCCCCCATCCTTCTTTATATTTCTGTTCTCCTCTTTTCCTGATTCTATGCCTGCATTCTTACAGTTCTCTTTGCTCCCTTCTCTTTCATGCTTTTTTTCATTTCTCTAATTTCTCCTGGGGAAAAGGAGGCTCAAGGTTGACATCATCACTCACTACTCCCAAGTAAAAAGTAATATCATGAGATGAAATAACCTCAAGTTGCATATGAGGAGGTCTAGATTGGATATTAGGGGAAAATTTCTTCACTGAAAGAGTTGTCACCTGTTGGAACAGGCTTCCTTCCCAGTGAAGTATTTGAGTCCATATCCCTGGAGGTTTTTAAAAAAGGTGTAGATGTGGTGCTTAGGTACATTGATATTGGTATATTGATGGTATATTGATTAGGGACATAGTTTAGACTTCACAGTGTTGAGTTAATGATTGGACTCGATGATCTTAGTGGTCTTTTCCAACCTAAATGATTAATAATTTCTTTTGTCTTTCTTTTTGATCAGATTGTTGGTACTACATTGTGTTGTTGGATTAATCTATTTTTCAGTGACATTTCCAGGCCGAGAATTTAAATAAAACTAATTCATCTACTATGAATCTGTGATAGGAAGTCTTTTGTATGAAACCCTGAAGAAACCCCGTCTTCAAATCCAACTTCTTTAGTTAATGGCAAACACTGAATTTACAATTAATCCCTTCCCACTCATACATCCCACTTCATTAAACACCTTTCCTTTGCTATAAGGTCACCACAATAGTTTAGTCTCTGAACTTCAGAGTCCTGATTCTAGAACTATTGCTTTTTTTGATTTCTTTTTCTTAGTCCTGAACAGTTGTTTAGTGTGTGAGAAATATTTTTTTTTCAGCTAATTGAAGAAGGATATCATTTTGCATCATATGGTAGCTACATAATCTCTCAATCAGAATGAAACAAACCAGAAACTTAAAGAGTTCATTAAGTTTGTTGAAAAGTTCCTCACTTTTGAAGGCCCTTTACCAAAAGAAATAGCTTAAGTGCTGATTTTTCCAATAAATACATTTTCCCTTCTCTTGACAGAAAACTAAACACTAGCAGCAATCAGTTAGATGTCAAGTTTAATACTGGTCTTTGGTTTTCTGATGTCAATGATTTAAAGAGGACATTGAATTTCTGTAGTTTTAGTGGGATCTCTAAAGGACTTAGCAAACAGATGGCGGTCAAAAAAGCTGCATAGTAGCAGCCTAAGCTCATGTGAATGAGAAATCTGGGTGTCTCTGTCCTTTCAGAAACCCTCAAAGTCCTCATCTGACAGGAGTGAGATTAGCTGTCATCTTTAAATCATCGAAGCCTGAGATCAAGCAAGGCTCCTAATCTTAACAATTCTTTTCCTGCATATCTTGGTGTAGCTGTCAAGGTCGGAACCTGCAGCTACAGTGCTTCTTCCTAATATGGTAGGGAAGGAAGTTGCAAATGGATGGGCAATGCTGGCTGGGCAATGGAGAAAGAAATCTGAGTCTTGCAGACAAGGCAATACAAATCTTCAAATATTTTATGTATTTTGGACATCGAAAACAGAGTTGAAACCTCATCCAAGTACTGAGTAACAAATCAAAGCCTTTTCTTCCTTCTATCAACATTTCTTAACACTTTGCCCTACACTGGTTTATACCTACTTATGTTAGACAAGAATTTTCTCTTATTTGTTTTTACTATATTGTATTTTATTATAAACTACACAGCACAATGAGGGCCAATTACAATTACATTATTATCCTTATTACCAATGTCAGTTTGGTGCAGTGAGGATTGATTTCTGATAGCCTGGGTTGATACAAATGTCTTGTAGAGAGCTCTACCCCTCACTCTGAGCAAGGGCTGTCAGTCCTGAGCCAGTTCCCAGGGAGACCCAGAGAAGCTGAGGGAAGGAAGAGAACTCACATGTCATTATACTAGGCTGAAAAAGCTCTTCAAGAATTAATATTTCTTGGTGAACTGTATTTCCAGTTTAGAAGGCTCCCACATTGAAGGTGAAGGGCTGGACTGAGCTTAATATGTCTAAGTAGTGGGTTGGAAGTAGAATAACTGTTCAAAATAAAATAAAAGCGAATTTCCTGCTGCAGTGGATGAGCCTGGCATGGATTTACTGTTACTCTTTTGCTGAATGAATATTGAACTGAATATTCTTCAGATTCCTGTGGCTAGATTCCATACTAGTCCCTGCAGTACAGTGATTTCAAAATTTCTTCGGTCAAGGTAAAAATTTTGAGTACACATTCTCCATGTATCTACATTTATTCATTTATAAATTATGTGCATGCACAATGTACTATATACAATTCACATTCTAAATTGTACAAAAGAATAGAAATTCCTAAAAGGATGAGATAAAGACAAAATAAATGCTATTTTTAATTTTTAGAATATTCTTCCTTATTAATGGCACAAAAATACTTTGTTCTTGCACCCCAAAGGATTACCTTGCACACCTCCTGGGTTTTATACATCTCACCAAACTTTGGAGAACACTGTTTTAATTGATGTGCTATAGTGGACTGAGCACCTTCTCAGTAGCAGTAGTAACAGTAGCAGTCCACAGACCAGACACTTGATTTTACCATCATATTCACATGAATTTTTCAGTCTTTCAAATCTAATTAATCTTCTGCTTTGAGTCGTCTGGAATATCTGTGGCTGGTTTGATTTCAAAACACTGTTATTATGGTATTAGGAAGTGATGAAGTAACATCACATTCACATAAATTTTTAAGTCTTTCAAGTCTCATTTGTCTTCTGCTTTGAATATTCTGGAGTATCTGTGGCTGGCTTGAGTTAAAAACACTGTTATTATGGTATTAGGAAGAGATGAAGACTTGACCATAGCTGTCTGCTCACTTCCTTTCGAATAGAATCACAGAAATTAAATAAGAGAGTGTTTGTCATTTATTTAATTGTTTGGAAATGACTGTTTATTAGAAAGTGCTGGAGGATGGCTGATGTATTTCCAGTATTGGCTTCAGTACCTGAATCAACATTGTAATCTAAAACACTGTTACATTTAGACCTGAATTATTGATATACCATTTATCTAGGAGCCTAGCACAAACATTACCATTAATTATAATTCATTACCAAAATAAATGAATTCATTCAAATTCTGAAATTATTTAAAAAAATTTCTTTGAACTTCCAACTTTAAATATTTATATAACTCCTGTAAATCATGGTTGCCTTTTAGTTTGTTTTTATGAAGGTCAAATATTTGAATGCCACAATTTTGCCACTAGCAGAATATAGACCTCTAGAACTCTTCTGTCCCAAAAGAGGACTCTGAGGGTGACCTGGGCTGGATAGAACTGCTGCTGTAAAGAGCAGGTTTCAGCCCTCTGATCTGCTGTCTCTGACACACACATCACTCTAGCAGCAATCTTCCACAAAAACTCCAATCTCAGAATATTGCTTTTCCAGAAAAAAAAGAACTTTAACATTAATACCAAATAATTACAATTGTAACAAATACATTTTTAAATTCTAATCTTTTAACCTGATTTTTCTGTTTTCTATCCCTCAGAAAATCATTTGTGGTGTTCAGCTTACTATTTTTCTCACTATAATAGCTGAATGTCCATCTCCATACACCTTGCCAAGTTGTAATGGTCTGGAGAGTGTCACAGCTGCCCTTGGGTATTATTAGGGAGTTGCTGAACCCCAGCATGTGAGAAAACATGGATAGCATTGTAATTAATTGAAAATCTCTTTCCCTGTTTGAACCAAGTAACATGTAAACGACATAAATCACTGACGGGTAACTGCTCTGATTATGCCACATTTCTGCCATTGTTGTTTTTTCCTTTCGCAGTTTAAAACTATGAAAGTAGTAACCATACATTATCTCTGCCTTTCAATAGCAACACTGTCCCTCACTTAAAGATAGAAGCTATTATCTTGCCAAATCAAGGAAATCTCCTTGTGATTCCACAGACAGGATGGACACTTACTCATTCCTCTCTTGATTTTTGTCAGTCAAAAGATATCTGTGCTTCTCTAGAGCCTCTTCAACAGCAAAGAGCTTGATCCTGTTCATATTTAAGTAAAAATGTTCCCACAGAGTTAATTGGAAAGAGAGTAGACCATGGTCAAAAGTACTATAGTGCACAGACATCACAGCAGCACCTAGCTGGCAAGAAGATTAGCAAGCACATCTGTTCTGAACCATTAAAATGATATAAAGAAATTGCCTTTAAACCACCTGCAGGACAGTAATTTCATACAATCATTACAGAGTCATTAAAAGTTAATGTAGAAAACCCACCTCTGTGGGAAACGCAATCTTCTTCTGTGTTCGCTAGATACTCTAAAAATGTGAGCAGAGAACAGTCTGAAAACTATTGTGTCAGATGATTATGCCTTGTCTCCAGAATATATTGTCTCAAATATTTCCTTTGTCACAGATTAGACTACTTTCTATATTTTCAAGCCATAGCAAGAATTTCCATGTTGGACATAACATGCACAGGGCAGCAGGATTTGGGAATGCTGTTGAGAAGTTATTCTTGAATTCTGAACGTGGTATTGGGATCTGAATGTCAGTTTTGAAAATCGTTTTATTCAATATAGAAACACCAGGATGGGTATAAGCAATACGGACACAAAGAAAAATGTGGCAAAATTGAGGAGGGGTCATAGTTATTTATGCTAGGATCAAAGCAAGACTAGAGAGAAAAAAGCATTGGAGGGTGAAAAAAGGAACCTAATGTTTTAGATCAAAATAAGAGACACGCATTAAATGACATAACAGAGAACATTGTGATTAGGTACTGGAATATTTTCTTATAAGCATTTATTACATAGATAACATGAATGTGAAGGAGCTATAAAGGGAGTCATGGAAAGAAAAAATATTGCTTAAAAATTCATTCATTTCTTCTCTGAGGGACAGAAAGTTCTCGATGACAGACTGGGCTGGAAGACATATATGGAAAGCACTACCTGTTGACTTTGTTAAGATTTTGACATTTTTCCCTGCAACAGTTTTGTAAACAAGCTATGGAAATACAAGTTTGGACAAAACCATTGGGATCAGGAAAGATCCATGCACATGAGGAAGATAGTATCTGATGTGGAATCACTAGTGTGCCCCCATTAATTGCAAAGCTACATTGTGTGGAGTATTTTCCTTAATGAATGGAAGAAGAGAAAAGAAAATCTTATTAATTGCAAATAGGATTAGAGGTAAAGGGGCCGCATGCACTTTGGAACAAAAAAATAAAAGGAATAAAAAATGGACTTGGCAGATTGGAGGAAAGGTTTGAAATCAAGAGCATGTAATTTAAGAGGCTCTGGATATTGTAATGATTTAATTTAAAAAGCACATGATATTGAGATGTGTGAGGGAGTAAATTCTAACTGTAAAAATATACAGTAAGAAAAATGTATGAAATAGTCATTTAAATCTACCAAAATCCACTTGGATTTTTTTTTCTTTACTTCAAGAAATATATATCAGAGTTGTAATCTCTAAAAAAATAAAACAAAAACAACATCACAAAACCAAACAAACGAACCAACCCCCCCCCCCCCCCCCAAAAAAAAAACAAACCCAAAACCACAAAAAAAACCCTAAAAAATCACAGAGCAAACGGAATGGTCAGAAATGTTGAAAATGTAATTGCCACAGAACAATAAGGAGACCTGGTATGGAGAAAACTGAAGGGTGACGTATCACTATCAATGAAACACAAGCTGTAAGATTTAAATGCTTTTTTGAATGAATTTTGAAAAATTCAAATGCAGTAAGATGTTCCCCACATCTACTGGGGTGCAAACGAGAAAGAATACCCCAATTGCAGAAAATAATAGTGAGGCTGACTATTAGGGAAACAATCCATTAGGATAGTGGAGCAACAGCAGATGCTTCACAGAGAAGTTCTGAAATTCCTATCACTGGAATTTTCAAGGCATTGGTTTGTCAAATATCAGTCAGGGAAATAGTGAAATAATTGACTCCTTGTTCAGTCAGAATCACATCTGATGTCTCAGGACCCCTCCTCTACCATCCAATGATGTGGTAATTTCCTGGAGTTTTTTAATAATTTGTCCAATGCATAACTAACTTCAGAGGGACACAATTTTGCCACGGCTGCTGAAGAGGGGGGAGGTCTGGAGTCGAAGAAGGAATGGAAGGGGAGCTGAAAATGGCTGATACTGGTCTGAAAGGTAGAGTGCCAGATAATCAAAAAGATCATTTAAAAATGTATAATTTAAAATATTTCAGCAAAAGGTAAAGCCTTTTACAAATACAATAAAATAATCAAAGGAAATAGACACTTCAGTAGCATAAATATGGTCTTATGTCATTTAAATACACAAGCAAAAAGCCAATCAAGTATTCTGTGAAGCCACTGAGGGATATACAGAAGTGGGAAGTAAGTTAATGACGTTAGTATTGCTCTGAGCCTGAATAAATTCTCTGCTTTCGTCTTCATGAAATAAGCCAAAGGTCAGATTCTGAGGATTGGGATATTTTCCCAAGTGGGAGGGAAGGGAATGGAAGCGTTGAAAGACTTTATGAGTACATCAAAGCAGAGAGGCAATTAGAGCTGATAAAAGTTCACATAGAAGCAGATAGAGATAAATTGCATCCTAGATTTTTTTTTAACCTAGAAAGTTGTAGAAAGATGTAGAGGTTTCCAGCTCACAAGCTCAAGGAATGCCTAATATATATATATATATAGCATTCAAAAAAACACAGATTCAAAATCGGGGCAGCCAACTGAAAATAAACTGAAGTTTATTTAGTTGATGATTTATATTTTTGTTTATTTATTGTCTCAGTGACACATTGGGAAAGATTTTATAATGAGATTCAGTGAAGTGAGTTATACATTGACAAAGGAACGAATAGCAGTAAGCATTGATCTGAAATCATCACTCGGGTGTTTTCAAAGTAATTTGCACTTTGCAGTCTCAGGTGTTTGCTTCTACTGAAGTTGTTTTCTTGATATTTCATACTTCAATCAAACATATCGGAGTAATTTGCTGTAGAATTATGAGAGAAGATATTTCACTGATATTCTGTTATGATGATCTCAAATGTCATTTGTTCATATCATTTTAGCTTAAGGCTTAGTCTTAAGTGAATGAGTTAAATAACATTTACTGTCTTCTTCAGCCTACTTTAGCTTTGCTCAGTTGGACCATCCTATACAGAATATTACTGTGCTCTTTATGAGCCAAAACCAGGGAGAACAGTTGAGGGAGAGAGTTAAAAAGAAATGTGTGGTTTCCCAGATAATATGAGTTAGAGTACTGCCCAATGCATTCAGTAGAGGGAACTACACTGATTTAGAGAGAGAAACTGTGGGAAATCTACAGCATCTACTGATATCTTTATGCTAACATGCGTAGACTTTTGTGACCTTCTCTTTAAGTGTTGGGCTTCCTGTGTAGCTCACAAATGTATATTCTATTTTCAGTATTATTCATAATCTTTTAGTCTTTCTGCTCCCTCATCTATGGCACCCTATAACCTGCTGGAAAAAACTTTACAAAAGGAAGTTTTAAAGTGGTTCTCTTTGATTAATAAAAAGCCAAGGATCATCAGATGCTTAGATTTATTTATATGCATGTATTAGATCCAGTATAAATCCAAATATTTAGGTCCAGTTTGACCACAAAATATTAGCACAAAAATAATAATTGAAATTATTATTAATAACTGGTCTTCTGAATATGTTAAAAAACAAAAACAAAAACAATGGCATCTCAGTGAAAAGTCTGCTTCGTAATGCAGAAGCACTCAGTTTAAGTTTAGTAATAGAAGTAGTAGTCACCGAGCTGAAAAAATCTGCACAGGAAATCCCTTTTCCACAAAACAGTTACAGTACACCAGAAAGCAGTTTCCAGTTAAAATGGCAAAGGGAAAGATAAAAACCAAGGAAAACTTTAATACCTCTGTCACAAACTGCTTCAGACAATCCGTGCACTTGTAAAGATGGTTCTGGTTAGAACTGATTGGATTCCTGTCAGCTCTGTGTTTTCAGAAGTGCTGCTAAAAATTCCTAGTTGAGAAAAATATTCCTTACAAAACATTCTCTTTTCAGGAGATAAAGTATCAAGTATATTTAAAGTTAAAAAGGTATTTTTTAAAGCATTATATAAATATGATCCATGTGATTATGAAAAATATGTGTTAACGTGAGCTTTAAAATACTGAAATGCTGTATAGCTCTTTGTGTGTCATTTACTGGAAAAACATTCTCTTTTAAAATGCAACATTTAAACAAACCAAAATAAAATTTTATTTAGAATACCGTTCTGAAACTATGTAAACGTGCCTTACACATTTGTCTTGTGTTTTCAAAAGACATTTTTGCGAGACTTTTAATCCTTTCTAGTTGCAGGCATTTGAACACAGTTTTTTGAAAGTGTAGTTTTGAACAGAAAACATAAGCAACAATAAATACAAGGAATAAATACAGGTTTTACAAGGAAATTGAAATGTATGAAACTTAGTGGCAAGGAATTTGATTTTTAATTCTGAATATCAAATACAGTTCCTGTATTAATCCATTAGGCTTTGATTAAATGACTTGACAGCCCTTTCCACTCAGAGAGTTTAACAATTTCAGGGTTTTTCTGCAGCAGTTGCAAGCCATCTGTAGACATGGAAAGTGATCCATGTTCCTTTAATCTACACTGAGCATATGAGCACTAAGTGATCTATCCTTATGGATTAGCTGCTAAATTAAGTATTTAGTAAGCAATGTAGTATTTTAGTAAGTGCAGCACCTTGTTCTTCAAGTCCTGCTGCAGCCATTGGCTCTGATGAACAGGCATTTTATGGATTATTTTCTCTTTTCTTCCAGCTATGGGTGTGGGGCTGAGTCACAGGGCATGTCTTTGGTGTGTTGACACCAGGCACTGCTCAGCAGGACCTGTCCACCTGTAACTCTAGGTTAAGCAGTAAGGATTTTGGGGACACATTTTTCATCTTTTAATATATTTTATATGCAAAAAGCTGGTACCCAGCAACTACAACAATGAATTGATAACTGAGGGTATTGGATTTAATTTCTGGCATTGTGGCATATCAAATATGTTGCTTATATTCTCTACAGCAGTTTCTCCTCCTCTGTCAGATGATTTTAATGATTCTAGCTCTGCTTCCCAGGAGTGTTCTTGATGAGCTTTAATTAATATCTTTAAAGTGTTCTGAGCTCCTTACCTATGCACTGTAATATCAATATGAAATATGATTGAATTTCAGAAACAATGACTATCCCAAAGGTTAATAATAACAAGATTAATAATGTATTGAATTTTATGTCATCTGTTAGCATCTTACATGTCAGATATTATGGTTTATACTTGTGCCTGCCTAGAGGAAAAGAGTTTTTTACTGAAGACTTTTTGCCTCTCTATTTTTATGTGTCATGTCTAAACCGGTTATGGTAAAATTTCTCTGTTCCTTTCAGAGACTGCAGTAGTCACCAGAGATTTTAACAGGTAAGATCACTGAGGTAGTGACCAAAACAACTCCCACTCTCACAGAGGAAAAATGATTTTCATGTTCCTCACAAAACCTCACATCAATTAAGGCTTTCTTACTACTTACTCAGTACAGTACTCACTGTTTCCTTAAAGTGGAAATTGACTTAAAATGGAATTGTGCTGTTTCCCTCAAATTCTCAGTTTGAGACTAATTCACATCCAGTTTGGCCAAAAAATCTTTGTCATCTGACAGCCATCCGGCTCAGTTCTGAAGTTGTTTTGATTGCCACGGTCTTGGACTTCTGGTTTCAGAGAGTTACTTGTCACACTTGTGGTAAATGCTCCCTCCTGTACTCTCTCAGATGGGCTGCAGTTACAAGTGGTCACAGAAAGAAAAGCAATCTTGTCTTGCTTTGAATAAAGGGGGGCACACTGTTGGATGGGTATTGATAGCCTTCTGTCTCCACTGTTGCTCTTTGATTGAAAAAACAAGGCTTTTAGCAACATTACATGGAATTGGACATCCAAAATTTGCTGGCACTGAATGCCAGTGCTCCCTATACAGAGTAGGACTCTCACCAGAGCATCTGCAAACCCTGCATGTGCTGACGAAGGCAGTTCCTAATCCAGGCCATCCTGATTCAGCAGGATATCGCAAGGTTTCTGAACACTATCAGGATTGATTTTCTTTTCTTTTCTTTTTTTTTTTTAATATATTCCAGGATATAGATACCAGTACAATTCCCTTTCTTTAAAAAATCTGTACCTTTATTCAAAACCCATTAAATAAATACAAAGTATTTGCAACGGTACCGAGAATCCATGCTTCTTCCAGGCTCATTCATTTTTGCTGTTTTCCTGGCACCATGAAAGGGTGTTTTTGCCCATTTATAATGAGATATTTTCAACAGAAGTGCTCAAGAACATTCCTATCTGGCCATTTCCTGAATGCATGAATCCCTTTGGATAACACAATTTACTAGAAAGCTGAGCTTGAATCTGGCCTGGCAGTAGGTGACATTTGTAGAGTGTTGCTGAAGGGGGAATGTTACCACTCCTTGGGGACACAGGGTAAATAATGGGACGCTGAAGTGTAGGTGAGTTCAGAGACAAGCACCAGTCCAGCAAACACAGGTGCAACAGGCAGCAGCACCTCTGCTCTGTGGATATTTATGAGATGCGAGCATCCAATCTGTTGCAGCTTGAAAGACTTCTGGATTCTTCCAGAATCAGAATTTTAGACATGAGGAAATGTAATAATTTGAATTACTTTGAGTGTCATTAGTTTTCTGCAGGGTCAGGAAAGAGTGAATATGGCTCTTTTCTTTCTCCCTCTCCTTGTTTTTTTTAATTACTACTCCTTATATATATTTTTTGCTCAGATACCAATAAAATTTTGAGACTTAAGTCTAAATTTAAAAACTACTGAATAATAGAGTGAGCTCCCTATTTGCCAGCATTATTTCAGTTTCATCCAGTGTTAACTGCCTTACAAATAGTCTTTGGAAGGTTTAAATAAGATTTGATGTATTATTTATTAATTTTACTTTTGCTTCCTACATTGTCTAAATAACTGTGTGTAATACGTAATTATTATACTTTATACATGTATTAAATAATTCCTGCTGTTGACCATTCTAAACTTACAATATTTTACCCTCACTACATTTGTTAACTTATTTTTCCTTCTTACAAGGGAAAACATAAGATACCATTTATTTTAGCTTGTTTTCAGCCAAAGCAGTCATTTCACATCACACTTTCAGTGCCTATTGATAATTTCATTGCTTGTTTTTAATTAATATTATATGTCATTCAGCATATGATGCTCAAAGTAAATGTTAAACCTCTGGCAGAAAAAAATCCAATTGGCAATTTTTGTGCCGCAATAAAATGGCAGAAACAGTTGGTGTTGTTCGGCAAAAGGAGTGCTTTGCTGGGAAAATGGAGAGTGATGATCACTTCTCCTGGCCCTGAAAACCACTTTAGAGTCTCAGCGCTTATGACACTGACCTCAGAAAGCTAAAAAGAAAGTAGGTCCAACATGCTTGTGGGGACATCAGCATTGCCACACTTCTGCTTCATCCCTGGGATACACCAGAGTGCAGGACTCAGATTCTCATTGTTCAAGATCTGCAGATGAGATAGGAGATATACTTTGGCCTCTCCTGAAACAGATGTCAGTCTTTTTAACAGGAAATTATTTTTATGGAGAATCAAGTATTATTATCTATCATTGTTATCTGATGTAACCGAACATTATAAACTCAACTCAGTGATTATTATTACTGTTATGACCTGTTATTTTCTCAGGTTGTACAGTTAACAGTGAAGTGCATCTATCATGGAAGTGTAAGAGAAAAAGAAAGGATTTATTTTGTGGCTAATCCAGGCTGCCTTTGTGCCTTGATTTTGTTCACTCGACCACCCTTCTCTTTTTTCTGAAACTTATGTACTTATCTGTAGAAAATAACAAAAGTACACCATGCCAAACACACTCACCAGGATTTGTAGGTTGTTGAAATCCTGTGCTGAGGATAGAACATTAGAAGTGATGTAGACATTCCACCCTGGCAGGGTCCGTGAAAGCTGCCTTGTCCCCATCAGTACCACTGCCTTGGCAATAAGCACGTCTCCTCGAAACGTGCCATCAGTCCAAGAACCAGTTTACATCAAGCTCCCTAATCTTTTGTAGTGTCACCAGTCACCACAAACAATAGGGTTTGATTGAGATTTCTTCTCTTTTGAAGGAAACAAATTGCAGTTTTTTCTCCCATGAAATAAGGCTCACTGGTTTGTGATTAAGATATATTATATATCATCATTTGTTTCCTTGTTTGTATGCCTATATATGTATGATGTGCTCAGCCAACATTGTGATAAATAGATTTCTTTCATAAAAATCTCTCATGCTTTGAGATCATATCTCTTTACATTGTTTTCTGGCAACTGAAATTAACAATACCTCTTGCATAAAGTTTAATATTAAGATTCACTTCCAGACTCTCAGTGACTGTCAGGTAACACTTGTTTAGAAGGAAGTCTTATTTCAATGCAAAAAATTTCACTGTCTTATCTGTGCAAGTAGAGCTCATGACAGACAAGATGCTAAAGGATGTACAGCTGCAAAATGGAGGTCTAATGGATTTCAATAGGCTGAGGGTTTTTTGTTTTGTTACTACTCACCATGACACAGACCAAAACATTTTTGCAAATCTTACAGTTAATGTAATGTCACAGTAAAAACTTCTCAGGGTTCTGCTGTGATATAGACACCAATCATGTTCAAACAGTTCATCATTTTCCAAATAACCTAAAGAATTACCAGGTGATAACGTTTCTTCTAGCATAAAATATGCAGGGGAGTTGAATAAGATGATCTTTAAAGGTCTATTCAAACACAAACCATTCTATAATTCTGTGATACTATGAATGGAAGCTTATTTTTGTATGTTTTAATATCTTTATATTAAAACACAAATACTCCACCCACCCAAATAATACACAAAAAACCTATATCAAATAGAAATTCCAGAAGGGATATATACACCTAACTTTATCTCAATTGTAATGAAAGTGAGGGGAAAGAAATATGTTTCCTTTTCCCACGTGAAACTGACAAAGATTTCCCATATCAAACTAAATATAAGAGTTCAGCTATCAATATTGCTACTCCTATTTGTTCTTTGACCTGTTAATATACCTTCCACTTACAGTGTAAACACCACCAACATGCTGAATGTAGAACAGCAATTAGTTATGAATTGCATAATCATTATTTTTACCATGATTATTCCAGATTATGGGACAGGCATGGGAAAGGTAAAAAGGGTCATAGTTCCTTTCCCAGCTGACTATGTATTAAAAAGCTGAATCTCACTTTATGTATACACCTCCATTTTGTATTTGTGATACCAGAAGGACATAAATCATGATCATTATTTCAGATATAAATATTAGGGTTGTAACCTTTTAAATTGGATTTATTTCACTGTATTATGCTGCCTTGCACTGGAAAAAAAACCAAACCCAAAACCCAAAACAGCAGAAAACAAACCTACAAACAAAGAGTATAAGACCAACATTTTTCATCAGCTCCTTGACACCTGTAAGTTTTTAAATTAAGACTAGTAAAAATTATTTAAAGCTTTAGAAGAGATGGATTAGAGCAAAAATCCTGAAGCTGTTTAAAATATACCAAGGATCTAACCCAATGCTGCTGGTCATGATGTGCATAAAGAATAAATTTGAAATTTTCCTATGTTACGCTTAGCTCAATAGAGCACAACCACAGTTTCACACAGGTATAATTTCTGCAAAACCATTGGTGTTAAAAAAGCATAAAGCTGCAGCACCAAAGTTTTAATTGAAATGATGTATTGAGACAAGGAGGGAAAAAAAGGTAGAATGAGTGGTGGAAAGCCTCCTGCGGCAAAGCAACTGTTGGAAAGAAAACTAATCAGACACAGTTGGAAACAGTTGGCTTTGATAGACTGTAAACAGTAAAAGTCATGATTTCTCTCCAAGTCATCTGACACCTTCATTACTGCAATTACTTATTTAATGCCCCTCACATCAAGAAGCAAACACAGCTTTATTAGCTCAAGCAAGTTTATTTTTTAATCTGTATTCTTCACCAGTACTTACCAATTAACACTGTGCATCAACAACCTGCATTTGTAGTAGCTGCTGAGCTAAAAATGTATTCAGATAGTAGAACAGTATTCAGAAATGTCATACTCCTTCTAGGAACATGAAGCCACTATTATAAAATACATTTTGAATTACAGCTGTGTGATACCTGAAAGGGAAATGTTAATCTGTAGATTTACCATAGCTGTCCAGTTTAGCAGACATTAAACATAGCATTTCACTCTCTATTTTCTTGGTCCTACCTTACAGATGTTCAACCAAGAAAATATCTCAGGTTTCGCCCACAGGCATCTTTCAAAATACTTAACTTTAAATCTCAAATTCTCATGCTACACTGGTTAACTCATCTGCAGAATCTTGGTATCAGTCCTGTTGCAACCAAAACAGACTGAGGATGTAAAAGAAGCTAGGTCTGTGAGGAGAAACAATACCCTTTAATAGACTGTTACACTTTCTGTGGAAATGCATTCAGACTTGAGCTTTTCTTAAAGTAAGAACCAGAAATAGCTAAGAAATTTTTGGGATCTTGTAATCTCATTTTGTAAAAATACTGAATTCCTGGATTCTGGCCACAGAGATTTGACAATTTTCGAAGACATCACTTCCACAGAGTTTTTATAACAGCTGCAGTGAGGCTTTATTTAGCCAAATGTCTGTAAAACATGTTCATCTCCCTTGCAGTGCTGAGCCAGATGTCAAGTGGAAGGCTTGGAGTGATTTTTTTCTGTCGTTAGATGGATTGAAACTTTTTCTGTCTTTCCACCAGTGTTCTGTTGCAGGTAAGAATACATTTGAAATACATAAAAAATACCAGTGAAATCTGAATAGGTGGCTACAGTTAGCGGGAAGGGTTGATGCCTTCAGAGGAAATATCATCACTGTATTTTAGTATCATCAAATATTTTGACCCTTTAAACAAAAGGTTTCATTGAAAATACTATAATATGCCTTCAAAATATATGCCATGAATTGAAATGGAAATTGAGTGTATCTTCTTTGTTTTGTTAATTTCCTTGTTGTTAGGCTGGCTGAAGAAAAGTTAGATATATTTTCTGTAGAACTGAAATGTGTTCTTTAATGTGTCTTTGCAATATGCAGAGATCATTGACCTGCACTTTGAGATTAATGAGAGGATATCAAATGGAGCTAAGGGTTTAAATAGAGGTAATAGAAGTCAACCTTCCATTTTCTTGTCTGAACACAATCTTGCATATAAGAAATATAGATCACATTGCAAAATGCAAAAGCTGAATATACTACATGATGTTCCATTATTTTATTTTTTCATATTCCACATTTCAGATTTTTTTTAAGGTTTTTCCTTCTTGAACTGCCATTTTAGTAGATGAGTTTGCCCAATAAAAGCTGCTTCTGCAAAGAATCATCATGGAGTAGGTAATGTTAAACGTGCAAACTGAGTTGTAATAATTTCTTCCGTACCTTGAAAGAGTAAAACTCTGGTGTTTTATGATCTCAGAAAAGGCAAGCAGCCCTTCTGATCCCAGTCAGTGTCCGTTAAAGTCTTGTAATGCACACTAATGCAGTGTTCCTAAGGGAATGCCATGGTGATATTTATCCTTGCTCGCCTACTGAGAAAATCCCTGCCAAGCAGGAGAGGAAGCATCTGTATGCGTGGTTGAGCGACATTTTTATTCTAGCAGATATTCAAGGGCTCTGAAAAGATTCAGATTCAGTAGGAAATGAATTTGAAAAAAACACCTGAGGAAAGGGCATTTGACTTTTTTTTTTCCCCTTTAGTTTGGGGGCTTACCTTGACATTTAAAGTAATAAAACCATCTGCAAAATCATGTCTTGTCCAGGAGTGCTATTATAACAAGTTGAACTCTCCCAGATTGGATGAAATAACAACTTAATTGTGGTCTTAATAGATTACCCAGTTGCTTGCTGCAATCAGACCTACCTTTTTAACAGCCTTCATTGCTCATTAATTACATTTCCTCTCTTAATTTCTCCATTTCTTTCCTATTCCTTAAGGAGTATGGAAACCAGTACAAGTAATCACCTCTGAATTATGTATGTGAATCATCCCAGAAACACGTGGTTGGGATCTTTCTCTAGGTCAAGAGGGTATTTTAGATACAGAATAATTTCTCATCTTGTGGTATGGACTTATTGTGAACTTTAGTTCATCCAGAGGCTCTCTTAACAACCGGCTCTTAGGCAGGAATTTTCATTCTAAACTAATTAACATGTCCTAAATCTTAAACTACTATAAATGAGAAATAATTTGAGAGGACTGACTCACCTGATCATTCTTTTCTTTCCTATGAAATGCATTTAAACTCTCTGAGTGTGCTACCAAATGGACTTCAATTAACCTAACACTCTCACTGTTATGATTAAATACAGTGTGGATACTTTTCTTATACCATGTCACATTATGACATAAATTTCAAGTTTAATGATGTTACCTGGCACAATCTATTCTTTATGTGATTGTGATGGAGTTGTGATATGAGACTAGATAAGCAATTAGAAGCAGAACAACACTGAAAACAGGTATCTGTTTTCTCTAATAAACCAATTCAACACAATAGTTTAGCAAACTACTTCTGAGTAGCACTATACAAAAGAATCTCAAAATATCAAAATGTTGCATTTCTGTCCTAGTCCACAGTATTTTCCATCATCTGGAATGGGATTCAGTTCAGTTTTTCTCCTTATATGGGTCTTTCTTTAGCTTACCTATAAAAACAGTGATATTGTCCATTTTCATATTTATTCCCAGTTGCTAAGTGTCAGAGGATTTTTGGGAGCACAAGAAAAATGTTATATGTGATCAAGATGTATCTTTCATTTTGGTAGATCTGTAGAGCCAGTCAAATATCCTCTGTTTAACAACAAGAAGCTCTGACTTTGCAAGCATTTACGAAGTCCACAGAGAATCCAGGCCTCAAGTGCTGCATTCCTTCCTGCAGAACACAAAAAAAAAAAAAATTTAAAAGTACATTTTTCAGTAAGAAATTTTCTGAGGAGCAATGAAAGCTGGATTCCAATGACTCATTTTGATGATATAATGAACCTGAAGGTAATGGGAAACAAAGCTTTGATTAACCATGTTTATGATTTGCTGCAGGGTTTCCTTCAAATTGTCATTTTCCCTGGAAAGTCCAACACCTGCCAAGAATTAGAAAGACAACTATGGATGCAAGCGTGTGTAGGAATATATCTGTATTTATTTTTATGTGCAGTGAGTGAATTAATAAACATGCAGCAAAGCATATTTTCCCAATTATATTTTATTTATCATGCAACATTAAAAATGGTAACATGTGCTACATTTTTCTACCTAAAATGTTGACTTCCTTAGTTCTGAGTGATATCTTTATATGTATGAGATTTCACTATCTCAGGAAGTCTTTTGTGACCCAAAATATTGATTATTCTCTACATATCTGCATTTACTGATAGATTTAAAAAAGTAAAATCAGTGCATCTGCAATATTGTCAACCATCTAAGTTTCTGTCTATCTGTAAATCTAAACAACAAAACAGCCAATGTGAAACTCAGTTACTCTGACAAATAACAAACATCCACGGTGAAAAGCTTTACTATTTGCTGATATGTGGTTTTCTTATATGTTGATTTGGAATATAGCACTCAGATCCCTTGGATATTCAAGATTTAGTTCTTGCTATCACAGGAGAACCATACCAAATTATCAGTTTCATAAATGCACAAAATCTATGAAGTAGCAGCTTAAAATTCAAATTGGAACATGCTTCCATAATTTCAGCTCTATGATAGCTAGAAACTTCATCTCATTTCTCACCTAAATTTATTCTCTGCTAATTTACACAAACTTGTCTTCCATGAGCATTATCCTTTTTGCTTATGCTTTCTTTCTCCTATGTATTTATTCTGGAATAAAAAGGAAATAATGAAAATTATGGAAGGAAATTATATCGACTTCAAGGTGCTCTTTTATTTTGGAGGAATATTTAAAATGAAAATAAAAATCCAATTCATTAAGCTACTATTTTTTAGTGCCTATACCTTATATATTTAATATGACTCAATGAACAAATACAAAAGTGGTGGTTTTAATTACATTCTACAGTTATAATAATAGCTACTTATGTCTACAGGACTGAGGAAATATTTTTAAGATCTTCATAACTAAAAGAAATTTAACCAGGAATATGAAGTATCAGGAAACACATGAAATCACAATCTTCATAGTAATTCCTGTAAGCCACAATAATTCAGAGAAGTCATAGGCATTCTGGCTCCTTCATCAAAATAGAAAGATAATGGTGTATCTGAAGAGTACTTTGCTTTCAAACGTTCTCCAAATATTTTCTAGACCAGAGATGAGCAGTTCATTCATCAAATAAATTGTCTCCTAACTAAATCAAGTCATTTGAGACACACTTCAAAATCCAGTCTCTTTGAATTTTTGTTTGCTGGCAGTCCATACTAGGAAAAGGAAAACAAGATTGAAAACATTCATTTCCTTGTATTACAGTGCAAGCAGCTTTAAGAAGCCTAAATAAATTTTGGTATGTGTGTTTGAGTGGTTCAGCTTAAAATTTTCTACCACTACCAAGTACAAACAGAACATAAGTTCTTTTTCAATTTACTCTTATTTGGTTTTATTCTGCTTCCTTGTGCAAAACATTAGCAGTATGTATCAGTTTAAGCTTGTATCTAAGCTGCAGGATACAAAAGGAAAATGACAGCTGTAACTTGCTATTTGTATACTTTACTTAAAATTATTGTCTGAATGAAAGTCTTCAATCAACACATATCTGAAAATCTGTCATAGAAGAAACAGATCAAAAAGCAAGAAATAAAATTATGAATTAATTTTTCCTATTAGTCATTTTGGCTATAGGTAGTTACTCTAGCAGATTTATAGGGTATATCTAGGGCATCTAAGCATTAAAAAACAGAAGTTTTTTTCCAACATTTGAGCTGAAAATCTCAGAAAATTCGAGCTAACCAAGTATCTGTTTCTGAAGATGGCAATGTAGAAACTAGAAAAATTTTTTAAATGTTTAACAATTCTTCAATTAAGTATCATGTTTTATTTAAAAATTGCTAAGGACTTGGATTGCTCTTATTTTTTTCAGTAGCAGATTCTCCCACAACAGATAATACTCCATGAAGCTGTCTCTTTCTTGTAGTGTCACTCAATGATGTATCTTGTGATGTAAATAAGTTACAATGAGATGTTCTTTCGAATTCTTTTGTTTATGTCCATTAATACAAAGAAGCCTAAAATAGTAGTAGGTACTCAGGGAAATGCACACTAGAAAAAAAAAAATCTTTGACCAGTCAGAGCTAGCCAAAAAGAATTCTCTTTATTCTGTGTCTATGTCGTGGGCTGAATTTGGAAGACTCTACTTCCTGAGCCTGCCAAAACCCCTCTATTGATACACAGCTCTTGCAAAATATAATCAAACAATTTAGATTATAACATCTTAAAATCTGCTTTAAATTTTATCAGATCAAGTGTAGAAGTCCTTGAAACCATAATCTTTTCCGCTGTGGTCTGCCGTTGCAGCTACAAAGTAAAGCTGGGGCAGGAAAGGTTCTCCTTCATTGATTTCTTCACTTTTTAACAGAAAATAATTTAATAGTCTGTTTGCATTATAATTATGTAGCACGCTGTTTCTACACTGAAGAGTATCATTCAACAAACATAAAATTAGTATAAAATCTAATATATCTTTGAAGCAGAATTTCTGATAGATTTCTCTCAGGGAATTGTTAAGAGGTAATGTAATTAGAAATATAACATAGAACATTTATATGGATTAGTCCTTTTTACAGAGATAAATTGTCTAGTAGCCATGCACTTTCTTATTAATCAGATCCTGCAAACCTATTTATAAAGCATAGCCAAGGAAAAGTCCCATTGAAATGTCATTCTGACTTTACCAGGTGAAGTTCTGTTTGTTCCAACACCGAAAAGCAATCTAATTATCTCATATATGATTCCAGAACCCTTCAGAATGTTGTAAATGTGAAAAAGCTATTCAACAGGGCTAAGGCCAGGGAAATGAAATTTTGAATTAGCCATTCTTTGGGAAAATACATTTAAATGGAGCCTGGAAGTTACAGAATGTGCAATACCCAATTAAATTTGATCTTTACAGAATCAACCCCCTTCTCTACAAAAGTAGGGTACATTGAGCACTTGTATTCTCACCTGTACTGAACAGAGTATGAATCATAAATCAAAGAGCAATGACCCAAGTAGTCCACTCAGCTGGATTTCTTTATTACTGCACAGCAGTACACTAATGATCCAGAAGGTAATCCCTGTTGTAATCCTTTAGCTATGGATGAAAGGAGACCCTCAGCCCCTCAGCATCGCTGGCACTATACTTTAGCATGATATTTAAATATACATGACATAAATACACAAGTGCTTGCCTGGCTCTCTTCCATCTTCCATTTGAAGAATTAATGCGGATGGCAGGCCAGAGTGTAAACTATACCACTAACTACTCACAGGGCAAGTCAGAGGACATATAGCTGTTTTCACCCTAATCTCCTTGATAGTGTGCTAGGGCTTTGCTGTGAGCTGAACTCCATTTTCCCTTCCTTGGGTTGCCAAAAGTCAGCAAATAGCCAGGGCTGCTGCTGCTGCTGCTGCTGCCACCTGTCTGTCCAGTATCACAGAGGACAGAAGGGCAACACGAGGGCTCTATTTTTCATTTCCCTTGGCCGCAGGTTAGGGAAGTTGAATTAAAAAATACGGACTATAGCCACATAAAAAGGATGCAGACATCTAAGTGAAATTACCCATTAATCTGAGCAGTTGCCTGTTTAAGAATGGAGTTTTGCTTTACACACATTTTAGATTGAATTGAGTGCCTCCCCCTCCACTCACTCCATAAAAGGTACCCTATATCAGCTGCTCAGTGATTCTGTTTCCTCAGCTTTAGAAAACTCAGAAATGTTTGAGAAGCAACAACAACAACAAAACCAAACAAAAAAAACCCCAAACCACCCACAGACTGAAAAATCAGCTCTTCCAAGGGCTTCAAGACAGAGGCCTTCAAAATCACTTGTCACTTTTCCTAGATGTCTGCAACATAGAAGGGACTTTCAGATTCTGTTAGCAAACAGTAATTTAACAGTGTTAAACTCATTATGAAACACGAGCCCACTGGACATGGGGCTCCAGCAGTCTTGGAAACATGGATTCAATTACAAGGTGAGACTTCAGCCTAACAAAGCAGGGCTGGGAGGGAAAAGCAGTCTATAAATACATGTAGGAATACAGGTCCCTGAGAAGAGTAATGGTACTCCTACAGTGGGCAGATAGGATTGTAAGAAGTGGTTGAAAAGGTGTCTGTCAATTTAGGCTGCCACTAAAGAGAAGGTTCCCAACAAGTACAGCTGCTAGATCTCTGCAGCAGCAGAATTAGGGAGCAAACAGCACAGCTGTGATCCTGAGGGAACTTGCTAAGTTAATGAATAAACTTGCACAATGTGAGGTCCTCTGAGAGCAAGAGATGACTATTTCTTCTCAAGGCCAGAGTCTTAAACCTAAAAACAGGGAACAAACAGCTATATATAAACTAAGTTTAAAATCAAGTACTTTTCTGAAGACATAGTCTTCATCTGCTCTACCTCAACATTTACCAGTTTCTTCTTCTTCTTCTTCTTCTTCTCCTCCTCCTCCTTCTTCTTCTTCTTCTTCTCCTCCTCCTCCTTCTTCTTCTTCTTCTTCTCCTCCTCCTCCTTCTTCTTCTTCTTCTTCTCCTCCTCCTCCTTCTTCTTCTTCTTCTTCTCCTCCTCCTCCTTCTTCTTCTTCTTCTTCTCCTCCTCCTCCTTCTTCTTCTTCTTCTTCTCCTCCTCCTCCTTCTTCTTCTTCTTCTTCTCCTCCTCCTCCTTCTTCTTCTTCTTCTTCTCCTTCTCCTTCTCCTTCTTGTACTTCTCCTTCCTCTACTTCTTCTTCTACAAGCTTTAGTGCTCAATTCCAGAGGTCTGACACCAGCTTTGGAACTCAAAGTACAATGCAGTGCTCTGGAAGAAATCACCAGATGGGACTGAAACTATTGACACCAAATCTAGAATTTTTCAAACTCTTCTTGCTTTTTAACCAAGACTTGGTCTTTCTGCATAAGTTATATATCCTTGTCCTTTTCATGAAGAGACTTCCTAGAATGTAGTATTTTGCTTTCTATACTCCCAAGTAAGAGAAAATTGCTTCCTTAAAACAGTGTGCAGATGTTCTGGCTGTGATTATGGGAAGAGGGATTTCCTGAAAAAAAAAAAGATGAAGAATTGTGTTAGAATAGAAAAAAATGGTGATAAGACATCTGTCAAACATACTTGTGACCACTTTCTGCGAAAAGCAGTTCAATAGTATATTTAAAAAGCAAACAACTAGGAACATCCCAGGCTTCATATAAATTAATTTTTCTCTACCAAAAAGCTGATGTGTAACACCTTGACACCTCCCAGTCAACACCTTGGCTATTTCATAATCTGTTGACAAAAGCTCCTGCTCTGAGTATGTTTCCTAAGTAGAAAGGTCTTCACAGATACATCTCATCTAACAGAAGAAGTGACTGTTTTTAGTTTCTCTTCTGCTCTCCCCCCATTCCAAAAATATTATATGTGTTGGATAAGAGCAAATTCTGACTTGAAAACTATTAAATAAGTGTATCTTCATACTAAAAGCACTTATATCCCACATTTAGAAATAACAGGCTCGTAGATGCTGCAGTCGCATTGAAATGTGAAATAAGGCTTCTAAATATTCAGAGCAGTTCCAGAAAAAGATCCCGAAAACAGATCTTATTCACCCTCCTCATGGACACTCTTCTAAGCATATTATCCTATGCAAAAGTCTATCTAATGCTAAATAATTTTCTCAGTGCAGAAGAACAAGATAATTTTCCCCTTTTTTTCATCTCGTTATGGAAACAATCCCCATTGTTCCCCAAAAACAAGCTCTACTGAAAATATTGGTTTTTACCATGATAATGTTGATATTTAGATATTTATCTCTTTTATTGTACCACTATGATTTATATCACTTTCAGTTTAATCTTTGAATATTAGGCCATATTTTTATTTACAAATGTTCATTAATTAAATAATTAAAATATTTATCCTCACAAGGAAAAATAGTTTTTTTCCCTTCCCTAAGTGCCCTGCATGTATGTGTGTGCAAAACTGAAATAAAAATTTTCCTGTTTGTTTACTTTAGAAGCAGAATATGTATCAAATTGTTCTTTGGAATTTTTTAAAGATTGATGTAAAAGATGGGTGCCTAGTTTCTTACCTCCAGTTCTAAACCAATTTGGTAACCCAGCAAGCAATTTGTCTCTGACTGCTCCAGATCAGAAAAGAGAAAAGCTGAAAATGCTGCAGTTGCCTGAGCCAGCGCAAGCCCTGGGAGAGCACACGTTCTGTTTGATGTATCCAAGGAGAGGTCAGTCTTCTCTGCCAGTCACACAGCAAATGGGAAGGCTCCAGTGGGAAGTCAGGGGCTGTTTGCAGGCTGCTTCTGCAAATCTGGTTGTTCCAGGTTCTCTGCAATACTCCTCTCCATCGAGGCAGTTGTTAGGCTGCTGCACCATAAATTTAAATTCTGCTGCAATTGCTCTTCTCAAAAGCAGTGGTATATATTAATGCACCGACTTTGCAAAGCAATAGTGAGATTATTAGAGTGTGGGACAGCCTGTGGTAAGTGGAGGAGGGAGAGAAAATAAGGAAAAATAAAAGAGGTAGAGGAAGGAATGGGTAATATCACAAAAGGTAGTTGGCAGCCTTTTCCATCTCCCTGCCTCAAATGTCTTGCAAGCAAATAAATTTATTCCTGTATATGTACATCTCTTTCCAAAAGGTCAATCTTTGGGGAGAATTCAATATGCCTATACATGACATTATAACTATGCTTTGGATCCAACTTACCCATTTCCATATTTTAAACAGAATTTTTTTCTCAGACTTTCGGGTGGAACAAACACTCATAGTCCCTCAAATCCATTTGAAATATCAGAGGACCTGTTAGGGTTTTATTTGTTTTTAATGTGCTTTTACTGGCTGTAGTTTTAAATTGTTTTGTCAACTTTTGTAATTCTCATAGTGTCACAATTCTGACTCTTCTTGAATGGACGATGAATGCACAGATGCACACACACATGCAAATCCTCTCTATGGATTTAGGACCAGAAAAGATCCTCTTCTGGTGCTGCTGAAGATGCACTTAAAGATGATTCTGTACCTTTTGTTAAGAGCTCCAAAGGATAGCTTTAAAAAGCAAACCCTATTCAATAAAACAAAAACTAATTATTTCTATCCTGTGAGACCACAGGTATTCCTACCCTGTGTTAGAAGTGGAATTCTGGAGAAACACGGTGAGGTCTTCCTTTAATGTATACCCCAATGACCCATCACAGTTTCATTCCTTCTTCCCAGTGGTTGCATTTTCCCTGTCAGTGGTTCTCTTCTAAATCTCCTGGGTATTTGTTTCCCTCCTAGCAGTTCTCCTGACGCTCCCTTTGGGGCTGGCCCGTTCATTCTCTGAGTAACACACTGTTTTGATTCCACTCTTACGATATTTTGCAGATTGGCTTTAAGGCTGGTGACATGTAACAAGTCACTGACAGGATGGAAACTTGTGTCATTCAGTGAAATGTAAAAATTTCTCTACATTTCTATCATTTAACCTTACCATGACCACTTTCCAGTGGAGTTGAGGTGAACAATGTTACCTCTTCCACAATTAACTCTTCTGAATGTATTAACTTGTCTTTAAATCCCCTACGGAAAGCAAAGGTTACTATCACATTTTAAAAGCCATCCTTTAGCACAAATACCAAGTCAAATATATTATTCTGGAGGTTAGTTTCTCTCCATGCTCGGTGTTGATACAATGTACACAAAAATTTAGCATGCATTTTAGACTATCTCTATTTGCTAACCCTCATGGGAAGCTACCATGGTATTATTTGAGTTATTACAATGTGTGTGTGTGTGTATATATATATATGTATACACACGATTTCCTATTAAGTGCCCCTGGTTTTTTCTCCATCTTCATGTAACAGAGAAAATACATGTTCCGAATTCTGCAGTTTTCTATGGAGAACAAAATATCAGGAATATCAGGAAGATAATAAATTAGACATGGAAGACAAGTTCTTCCATCAGATGCCTTATTGATAAGGTGGAAATAAAAAAAAAAATTAAAGAAAAGGTTAGAAAAAAAAATCTGGAATTGTGTAGTCAGAAGTTTGATCCCTCCAGTTTTTGTTACTTTAAATTGAGTGAATGATATGCATTGAAAAAAAAATCTGTGTATAAAGGCCATATTCAGCTTTGCTTCTGATTTTTTTTTTTCACTTTTTTTTTAATGATTACATCTCACAGAAATATTAACATAGTTCAAACTACACTGAATAAAACTTCTAATTAATTACAAAGGCATTTTTTTCTTTCAAATGCTCATAACATGAAGAAATTGGGGGTGGAAAATCACTTTTTAAGAGAAGACTTTGAAATTATGTCTTTTGTGAAAATATAATTTTTGTGAACCATTCATTGGCTTAGGCTAAAATAGATTCTGTCAAGGCTAGATAGAAATAGCAATATTAGCACCTATTCTGTGAAAGCTGGTTTTCTTCTGACATGCAGTTGCCAATATTCAAAAAAACTGCAAATCAGAGGGCTACATATTTATGAGAACTAGTCTCCATAAATCTCAGATTTTATCATGTTAGAAGTTTCTTTCTAAATGAGAACAGTAAACTTGTAAGTGAAACTTGAAAATCAGTTTTATCACTATGTGTGCATATGTATGATTTATAAATATACTTGAAATTCCAAATTGAGCTTGTAAGTAGGTCTGATAAGTTTTTCTACTTTCTACATCAGTGCTGTAAATCAAACAGCTGCAAATTTCCAGTTCCATAGTCATCTATAATAATAGAAAGCTATAGAAAAGGGGACTGGAGGTTTATTTACTTGTCTTTCTAAAACAGTACAGCATAAATCGGTTAAAAATGTTATCTTCTCTCCCCACTATAGTAGAGACAGCACTTACTGGGACTTCTGCTTTTCCAGGTAGCTGTAGCACTGATTCAAACCAGTAATAGCTTGCCATGATAATAAAATGATTTATTGTCTGAATATTCTGTAAATTACATTCATTCTGAAAAAATAGTAAACTGTCTTCAGATCTATTTTATATATAAGCAATAGTTTCATCATCAAAGCTACAGACAATCAAATGTAGAATAACTTATGACTTTAGGCATCAAACAAGTCAAGGGATTGCATTCTTTTAGCTCTTTATCAGCTCCAGAGCATCTAAAATACAACTGAAAATAAAGGAGACATTCCTGGTGTTACTATAACTTTTATGTTGTGAAATATTAAGAATGTGAACTGGAAGGAAAGATGCTGCCAGAGGTCAAAAAATTTTTAATTCTTTTTCAGTTTTTCTAGTTGCTTGGTAAACATTTAGAAAACATTCCCTTTTGCATGGCAATAACCTTCAGAGATCTTCGTAAAGCAGTTTTACACACTGCACATTCTGCTTCTCATGTTTTCACATGTTCTTTATGAGGCTATCTGGAACTGTTTCCTTATTATTACACATGTTTGTCTGAAGTTGTATCACACCTAAAATAAGCCAATTAATTAATCATGATGGGCTCTTTTCAGCTGCACACTCATTTTCAAATGAATTTATTGAAGTAAAGGATTTACAGCATATGGACTCACAGACTTCTCATGAGTTAAACTGGCATCCATATGTACAGCTTTCAGTAGAGAACTCTAGAATAATATTTACAATGTAAATATCAACTTTTATTACATAAGAAACAAATATATCACAACTTTCACTTCACAACATATTTGTTCTGGTTTGATGACTAAAGTCATCTCTTTGAAATACTATGTGGAACTCAAAAATAGCTTGTTCTTGTAATAGACTTTACCAGGTGTCCTTCAGAGGTCCTGAAAAGCAAAGGAGAAATGTGCTTTAGAAGTCACTTTTTTTAAGCAGTTGCATCATGAGGTGTACAAAGGCAGACAGCTAGCAAGTAAGTAACACTTGATATAAAACAATTGCTGTGCTTAGGATTGACAAGATGAGATGTGGCTGCTCACAGGAGTTTGGTGAGCATTACAGTCAGACAAGACTGTAGGATGAGAAAGGAAAGGTTGAAGGACTAGAGAAAAATGTTACTGCAGATTAGCCTACAGCACAGAACTGCTCACTTTGAAAAAATCCTGCATCCTTGAAATGGATACACAAATTCAGGTTACTTGTTCCACACTACATAAGCACTGCAATAAAACTACAATAGTCAATACTGATTCACCCCCAGGAAGATCTGCCTCATCAGTAAGGTCAATAAAAAAGGAAAGGACTGAAAATATTTTCACGAAGATATCTCCCACCTGCTGCACTACTACTCTTGCTCCCTTAATCAATGCCAGAATATTAATCTTGTCCAGAAAGAACATTTCTTTCCAGAAACACAGTGCTTACAAATTATTTAATTCCTTACAAAGTATTTAAGTATAAGTACCTTATGTCCTTTCTGACCTTTGGGAACTTTAGAGGAAGTGCCACATTTGTGGAAAAGAAAATTTCATCATTTTATTTCAGTGTTGAAAGGAAACAACTTTTTTGGGGGGGCCGGGGGGTGGGTGGTTGGGGATGATATAAGAAAAGACTTTCCTCTGAATTTTATCTTCAAGAATAGCCTTTTTTCTTACTTGTTTTTGAGACACGGCTGAATGCCAAAAACTATCCTATCATCAATTCCGTAATACACTTTGAAGAATACCAAATTCACTTCTACCTTATCCTTTCAATGTTATATTCCTGCAAGTGTTGATGTAGAAGGGTTTATATTTCAGTCAAACAAAGAAAAATAATTGTGAATGACTTTAGAAAAAATAGTAGTAGCTAAATGGAAAACAGTAACCTCAAGATTTGCATGTCAAGTGCTTAATGCATAAGGTTCATGTTGCTGATGCTCTTACTTCTAGGAGAAAATCCTTTCTAATGAAAAAGATGTTAAACAAAATCTGCAGCATTTTTTTTTAATTAAAAGAGATATCCTCAAGTTTGTTTTCTGAAAAAACAATGATCTTTGTAATTAAAAATGAGTCAGTTCTGGTTTTATGCCGCAGTGCACACTGGTTGAAACACCCAAGTGAATTAGGTGCATTATTAACAGTGCCATTTAATTAGGAATTTTCAATAGCAACAATCATGGGATAACTTAAAGCTTATTATTAAAATTATTATTTTATTCAGACACAATCTCTGGAGAAACATAAAGCTACTCATGGAAATGACTCCCTTTCCTAGATGATTCCGATTTTCTGATAGGCCACGCTTCATGTACAATTAATCTCATTTTACGGGTCAAGTTAAGTAACAGCAAGAGGAAAGAAAATCTTGGCATACCAGTGGGAGGTGGCTCAGCAACTCATCTACAGAATCGTAGTTTTCTGAAAAGGATGGTTCAAGAAGTTCTGCTTCATCTCGAAGTTTAGCAGGGTTTAGCTCTTCCTGGCTGTTGTGGATCAGAAACAAGTTTTATTGCTCTCAGAAGAAAAAGCAAAGAAAGAAAAGCCTTCTTCTAATTGTAGCTTCTGCACATTTTCTTACACTTATACCAAACTGTTATAAAACATATGAAATAGCATGTTTAATGAATAATGAGACGATATTTAAAAGCAGTTGTCTAAATGAGTGAATATACAAATGGAATACAGGTCTACAAAAATGTATGCTGGCACATCTCACCTATATTGATTAGGACATACGGTCCTTCAGGGACATCTAAATTTTCGTTTCATGTGTTTATAGAGAGGCAAAGTTTCCCATAAAATTGTTGTTCATGTTCCATAGTTCAGTGGATTTTTTCCTTATGAAGATTTTTTTATAAATAAAAACAATGTAAGAATCTGTTGGAAGCTTTTTAAAATTGCCAGATGCCTGGCATCTTCTTTTTATTCTTTCATTCTAATCTACTTGTGGTGTCTGTTCCAAGAAAACGTTGTCTGTATTTGAAAACCATGCTATAAACTATGCTATCAAGTCATTAATGTTCAGTGCCTTTTGCTTTTTCTCTCTGTATACATATATGGATGTAAACCTTTGCTGTCTTAGTACCATAAAAGTATGGAAACAATACATATTTTCTTTCTTGCAGTACCTTCTTTTTCCAGTTAAAACTGAGTTTAGGTATTTCTTCACAGCCATCTGCTTTCGAAAGCGGCTGTAGTTGTCGGTGAAGACAGCATCAGAGTGGCGTTTGACAGGACTGTCCTGGGAGCTGGCAATACAACAATCACAAAGGAAAAATTAACAGACGATATCTTTTTAAAAGAAGATACCATTGAATGACTGAAACAAGCTTTATGATGTCGATGAGCCTAATAAAATCAAATCTTCATTTCAGCTTTCATCTTTCCATCTATGACTTTTGATCCTTCATCCGTTGAAAAGAAGCCACTGCTTCTATTGCTTACTATGTATTTTAATAACAAGGATCAAATTCCAAAGATTGGTATTTAGTCTTTTGGGGCACACCTTCCACTGATTGTTTTCTCTGACTCAAGTTTGCCATCGACTATGCAACTAGAATAGTCAATGATTTCTAGAGTCTTTGTCCCAGGAATTCTGCAAGATCGAGTGATTAAGTGTGGATTTCATTACTCTCTCCTGTCTGCTCTCACATCCCATGCTGCGCCTTTTAATAAACCGATTTTATCCTAATTTCTATAATTTGTGTGAATATATTTCAGTAAAATGTCAAGGTACAACCAAGAAGTTCTTAAAGGACCTCATCATTGTTCTTATTGAACTCAGTGGAGCTGGAGTCTGCCACTGAGGAAAGTCAGAGTGCAGCATCACATAAGTAGCTATAAATGCTTGTTCTAAGGTTTCAGAAGACAAAACACACCTTGTGAAAACCAAACCTGGAGGCCTTTTCTTCGTGCACAATCTTGGGAAATGTCAGGATGTTCTGTTTTAAATGGTCTATGTTAGTTTATAGCCTATGAGAAATTGGAACTGTATGTTCTGGAACAAAGGCAGCATTGACATAAATGAAGGACCTAATTTCTACTCAGCTTTTGAGCATATGAAGTAGGCATTCAGTAGTATTGTCATAGTGGCTCAGCAGTTGCTGCTTAGGGATTTGAAAACAAGGAAAGTATACAGTGATCCTACCTAGCACCCTGTGCCCATTAGTTTATTAATGTACTGGTCTGGAAGTTGCAGCCAGACTCCTTGTCTATGAATTTGCCTCATTCTTTTTTGAATCCTGCTGCAATACAGATCCCACAAACATCTGTCAATGTTTTCTACAGCAGGAAGAAACTATTCCTTTACATTTTCTCTATACACCAATAATTTCTTGATTTCATTGTGCATTTCTCTGTTGTTAAGTACTGAGTAGTCAATCATTTTGTATTTACTTTTGCCACTCATCTGCCAAGCTAGTAAAAATACTACCAGAAAAAAGTATAAGCAAATCGGCATGATAATCATTATAATATTTCTAGTATACATTATCCATGTTTTGTGCAGTGTCTGTTGCTCTACCTCTCACAGCTGTGTTAGGAATAAATAGTAACATGCTCATTTAGCAATATCACTAAATACTTATATTGGATTTTCAGCTCCCCCGTAATTGTATACGCTTTTCTTTCATTATATCTAAATCACAAAGAGAAGAACTTGGATACAGAAGGGTAAAAAAATTGCCAATAAAGCCAGCTAGAAAAAAAAAATCTACCTAATGTAAGTGTCACCTCACCTAACTCGTTTTCTAATAAGCGAATGCAGATATCTCTTCACAGCAAGTTTAGCCAAAAGATGGCTGTAGACACTGGTGAAAATTCCATCAGCATGCCTTGCATTTCTGAAATGGACAATAAATAAACTCTACAATACAGCCTGAGTTCACATAATTTTGATAACGTTCATTTTGTAAACATACTGCTTTCTTTATCTATTGTACATATTAAATGAAACTAATTTCATAAAATAACTTCCAGATTTTCACAATATACTTTTTAGTCCTTCCTGGAAAGTGAATGCATTCATCATGCCAGAATGGCAATACAATCAACATTTCTGCTGACATCCCTACTGCTACCAGTATTCAAGCAGCGGCTGTGGGATTTTCTTCCGTAATTGAGTCTTCCTTTCCTAATTCTCAGTTTGAAAATGTGAATGATTTTTGGCAGAGATCAAGTAGTCCATCATCTTTTGTATTTATGACAATAAAGAAACTCACCTATCAATAATTCTGGACAGATCAAAATAGAATTTCTCATTTTCAGGTAATGTGTTCTGCAAAATATCTGATTCTGACTTTAATGACCCACGGGCATGGTCAGGTTCACTGGCTCCATCAAATGGCATTCTGTTTCCCAATCTGCTGGAGAAAGAAACCATGTAAAACACACCTAGCTGAGGACATGTGACACTTTACTGCAGCTAACATTCTGGTTTGTGTCAAAATGCACTTCTACCTACTTTAATCTGTAAGGCATTTTAAAAAAATCTGGATGAAACAAAAATCACTTTCAGGTAGAATCCATGCTTAATTGTAGATTAATTCACATAACATATCCTTCTATCAAATGCATATTTTCTAGATAAATGTTGTCATTGAACGCAATTCATTCCAGTGCACGATGTATGACAATCACAGCACAAGTGACAACCATGAAGCTTTTCCTAACAACTATATTTTGTATAAATGATGGATGGAATTAACAGCCTCTACCCAAGCAAAGTGAAAACTGTTCCTGTGACGTACTTACCTCCCAGTTAAGATTTAAGATGTGCTTTGAAATGCAGAATGAAACAGTTCTTAGGCCTTCTCCAAAGAAATACACCAAGAACTTCAAACTAAATATAAGGTGCACTCATGTATCTCTACATGTTTTATTCTCCCTTATTAGAAGATAAAAAATGTTCCCTAATGTATCATGGCAATTGCTCTGTACAAACTGATGTACAGTTACTTCACATTTTCGTAAACTGCAGTTTCTTATGATGTGTCATATTTTATCAAGGGCAGTCTGATTGCATAGCAGTAGTTTGGCATCATTCCTTCTGGCTGCTCTTATGCTCTGTGGCAGACGAGAGGCTCCCATCACTGTAGGAAACCCCTGTGTGTGATGACATGCAAAAATCACACGCTAAAACTAAGATAGACTATTGCCCTTGTAATTTTACCATCACTTTTACCACTGCTTATATATCTGACTCGTAAGTCTTCTGTCTGGTAAAAAAGCCGTGCAAAGTTGCCGTGTAAAATAAACCGGCTCAAATCACACTTTTTGGAAGTCAGTCACTGTCCTGGTTTGCGGTGCTGTTTTTCATTGGTCCTTCTACACTTTATGTTCCTCTTACCTAAATCAAACCGTACCGTTCTGCCATCTGATTTAATTTAGCTGGAGCACTGATAGCAACTTCAACCAGCCGAAGCACGCAGGGGTACAAAACCTACGCTCCGCTCTGTCCCCAAGGACTCGCTGCCGCCCCAGGGCTCGCCGTGACCCACAGCCCGTCCGACCCCGCACACGCCGCGGGCACGGCGACCCAGCCCGCGGGGCAGCGCTGCTGCAGCCGCCTCGGGAGCTGCGTGAGCATCCCGGGGGCTTTTGCAGGGTGGGTTCGGCGGGCACCGGCCGGGACACGCCTGACCGCAGCCTCGCCGCGGGGACCCCGCGCACCCCCCGACACCGGGCAAACACCCCGACGGGAAGCGCCGCACGGCGCCCTCCTTGGGAGAGGACTGGCGCTTCTCAGAGCCCGCTCAGCCATCGGCCGGGGCCGGGCAGGCCGCTGCGGGCCGGGGGCACGGAGCGGGGCGCGGAGCGGGCGCGGCCTTACCGCGGCACGGCAGGGAAGGCGGCGCCCCGCGGGGGCAGCGCCCGCGCCCGCCAGCAGAGGGCGCTGAGGAGGGCGAGGGCGAGGAGGAGCGGTGAGGCGCCGCGGTGCTCCATGGCCGCCACCTGTGGAGGGAAGAGCGCAGCCGTCACCCGCCGGCCCGGCCCGCCGAGCCGCTGCCCCGGCCCCACTCCCAACCCCGGTCCCTGTCCCGAGAGATGCCGCCGGCTAGCAGGGTCGCGATGGCGGGGGAGCTGCCGGCGGTCAGGGAGAGCTGGCACCCCCGAAGGCGGCCCCGGCCTGGTGCGAGGGGCAGCGGTGCCCGGGGCTCAGCCACTCAAGCAGTAACAAGGGAGGGTCCCGCCTCGGCTGCCCTGGGATTTCAGAACCTCTCCCCGCTCCCCGACGGCCGGGACGCCTTCCCTGCAGGTCCGGGAGGGGAGAAGAGGAGCGAGGGTACGGGACGGGGACATCCTTTCTCATCCGCTGTGAAGTTGCCGCTGTGGCGGGGAGAAAGTTACTCACGGAGCCGCGAGTCCGTCGGTGTGTCTGGCCGGGCGGGCGCGGAGCGGAGCGGAGCGGTGCTGGCCGAGTGCGCCCTGCTCCGCTGCGCTGCTGCCGGGGCGGCGACAGAGGGTGAGGGTGAGCAGGAGGAAGATGAAGAGGAGCTCCTGGCTCCGTCTCGCCGCACGCTCTGAGCTGCCCGCCGCGCCGCCGCGTTTTATAGCGTTTACACGTTTCTGCTTCCGAAGGAGCAATCACGTTACTGGAGAGACGTCACCCTTTCCCAAGGGGACGGTCGCTTTGTTCAGGACAGTCAGAGACTTATATTTAACTCATGAGCAGTCGCGTACCTCTTCCCCTCACCCCCACCGGCCATTATTTGATTTATGTTAATGACATAGTTTTGCGGGGAGCGGAGCCCGGTCGGAGGGGTGATTCCGCCTCGCCAGGCGGGAGAGCAGGCAGCCGTCGGGGTCTGCGGGGCCATGCGGCACCGCACATCCCTGCCCACACCCGGGATAGCCGGAGCGAAGGNCCTGCTTCCACGCCCCGGGGTTGCTCCTTTCCCTAGCTCTTCGGCAGTGTTTCCATGCTAAGCCTGTCCCTCTCCGTCCCTGGCACATGCAAGTTTCTGACGGGGGTTCCCGCCCGAGGTGCGCAGGGAGTTGTTCTGAAAAACAAAATTTTCCTACGGGTTTTAGTTTGATTTTAGCAAGTGTCGGGGTGTTTTGTACTCTTCGCTGTTTCGTTTGAACTGCGTGCGTGTTCGTGGAAAACTGATTATCCCCCACATCCAAGCGCCGCTTGGTGCAGCCGAACACGGCGGGTGCTTCCGCGGATCCCAGCGCCGGGGCGCGCAGCACGGGCGCGCAGGGAGCGCGGCTGGAGCGTATGTTAAACCCCCCTGAGCAGGAGAGGGATCAGCTCTTCCTTCTAAGAGGTCCTAAGCCCAAACCTCGAGGATACCACAGCAAGGGAGAATCAGTTTCAAGCCTTTGATTTTTCCCCTTCGAATTCTCCCTGCCTCAGAGAGGTCTTGTGGACAACAGGGAAAGAAACAGAGGGGAAGTGGGCATGGGACCCCCGGGCGGGCCGGCAGGACAGGGCTGCTCAAGCAAGCACCTCTTCGCACCGTCTTCTCGGTGTCTGCCCTGAAATTTTTGCCAAACAATCGCAGAAGAATTTTAGCTGTAAAGGTCATTATCCTCTTTTTTATTTTTTTCTTTTATTTTTCCTTGAGCTTTTGTGTCTCTAATCCTCCTACTCAGTCAGTAACGATTGTACCAAATCCATACCGACGATTTCACCATTTCTTCTTACTTCTAATAAGTTTTTCTGTTTCATATTTCACTAAAGGTTAGGCAGGCTCAATGCCGAAGATTCTGCGATGCTTAATCACATTTTCTAATTCAGTTACATAAAGAATAAGTGAATTAGATTAAAAATGCCTGGAAATTTGTTTCTCGGATGACAGCTGTGACTAAAACCAGAGTTCCTGCAGTAGTCTAATTTCAGGAAATTTTCCCCTTGTTACTACATAACTGGGGGTCGAAGAAGCTAGTCTGCTCCGGAATGGCGGGATGAGCATCAACGGCACCGTATTCCCCTCAGCTCACAAACATCCCAGCTAGGGCGCATAGGCGTTGTGCCGTATGCACGACCTGGGGAAGTGCGGTGGAGACTTCATTCAGCTACTTGAAAGAGGAGAGAGGAAGGAGAAAGCCATCTCCTGGGTGGCGTAGGCACGCGTGGCTGGGGCACTGCGAAGCCTGCGGTTGCCCAGTCTCCTGGCCTGGAACGGCGAGCGACAAGCGGGGGGCGGCACTCGGGACCCCGCGGCCAGGGCGGGTTCGAGGGGGCCGCGGCTGCCCGCGCTCCCGCTCCTCAGCCCCGGTTCCCAGCCCCTCTCCTCCTCCTCCTCCTCAGTGCCGCGCCCGCCGAGGGCGCCGCTGCGGGAAAAGCCAAGCGCTGCTGGCAGCAGGAAGCGGAGAAGAAAGAAGTTTCCTTCCAGCGCTATCACGCCTGAGTTAGCGCAGCCTGTAGAGGGGGTCTCGCAGGAGTCCTGCGGACTGCGGTCCCTGGAAGGGAGGAGGGGAGCAGCCAATTCAGTCTAAGGGATATGTGAAAAACGAGTCTGCTGCCGGTTGCTATGTACGTGCAGTATGGGTGGCTGCGTGATCTGAGGAGATGCATATAGATTCCATTGCCTAAAAATTGGAGAACCACTGACAAATCAGGGCTTTCTTACCATACTGTACCATTTGGAGGTATGAGGTACCACACTGCACCCTTCCGTACCGTACCTGGTGAATCTGATTTGCTGTAACTTTGTTCCCCTTCTTTGCAGGTAGTACACTAGGTTGGACAACACGGTGTCGGGCTGGCTAAAACGACCTCAGAACCTCTCTAGGGGTGACAGTGTTGATAAAGAAACCTCTCTTAATGAGAGCTCCCTTAATAGTGTGAGAAATCTGTAGTGCATCTAGTCTTACAACTCCATCTATTTTCCCTATTCTATAGACAAGAAACTGAGTCATAGGGAGATCAAGTGGTTCCTCTTGTTTACTCAGGAAATCTCCAGTGGAGCTTTGAATGGACCCCAAACATCCCAAACACCCTTTAGTTGCACTAACAATTGTCTGGATTTCCCTTCAGCATCCTGTTGCAACCCACCATCTCCTTCTCTTGAAGATAAACTGAAGAAGAGATGCCACCTCTCCCTTTCTCCTTAGTCCTTCCTCACATTTCTCAAGAGGATTTTCATTGAAGGAGGTTGGTTTGGGATGACTGACAAGGGTTTGGGATGGCAATCTAAAGTCTATCTTTTCCAATTTTTTTCCCCCCTGAAGGTTAAATACACTACAATTTCCACATTTGGAAAAGTTTTGATAAGAGTAAGTCATTATAAAGAAAATAATTCTTTTTAAACAGACAGACGGAGAAAAAACCCTTTTCAATCTATGTCCTAAGTGAGTCCTCTAAGATCTAGGTAGATGAACCCTTTTTGGATGGTAGCTCCCACTGTTTTCTACTGGCAAAAACTCTTACTGTTCAGGGAAGTGTCACTTGGGAGAAAATAGTGCTTGGGAGCTTCTCCAGGATAATGATTAAACACAGGAAACTCCTGGGAAATCAAGTATTTTTCAGTGGTCTTTACAGGAATCCTAATGCATAGCACCCTCACATGTACTAAATCTTTTATCTTTATTTTATGTGTTCTCAAATATCTTTTGGTTACTCTTCATTTTTGATTCAATTTCTTCTTTAATGTTCCACTTAATAAAACAAAAAATAAAAAAAGTTACAATTATAAAATTGCAATATTTAGGAGTGATGGAAAACTGATTCGAGAAGATGGAGCAAAGAGCAGAAGTTTGTCTTGCCATTTGGATACAAAATTGTGTGATGTATATATAAATCAAGTTTTACCTAAAATAGCTAAATCATCTGGGGTAAGAAATTTGGAAGTTCTTAGGGTCGTTAGTTAGATTCTATTACTATGTTTAGTATGTAAAACTGTCTGAAATTGATGTGCTAAAAATCTATTAAAAGCAAATCCTTAGATGAGAGAAATCTGCTTAGTTCCATGAAGGACCTGCTTATCATTAAGCAAATTTATCATGTAATTGTATTTAAAAAAGAGAATTATATCAGAAGTAGAATTAACATTTTGTTTGGCAAAAAAAGAAAGATAAAAATACTACGAGACTTGTTTTAGGACTTTCATATTCTATCAGAAAAGGAAACTTCTACTGACTCATGAGGTCTTACGAATCATCAGGTTAGCAGAATGTCCCTTGTGCATTACAGCTCATGTTGCTGTGGATGAGTTCAGAAGCTCTGCCTTTGATCCCACAGCCATATCACATTGATCCGTGAGTTCTTAGAGCTTAAAGAGCAGATTGATGGTGCACTACTATTCAGCAGCAAACAGAACAGCTTTTTCAACTTTCACAAAAGAGGTAACAGATGAAAATTCAAGAAACTGTATATGAAGAATAACAAATACAACTAAAAATTGATAAACTAACCTGCCCTTCTCTAATCCTTTAATGACATGATTAGCATATTCTCCAATATCTGCTCTCAGCATCGTGTTGCACTGCTGGATTCCACTCTCCCATATTCATATTCCTCAGCATCACCTGGTTTGAAAAAATGGATGAAATGCTGAAATGAAGATGCTGAAACTTGTTCCAGCTTCACTTTTTTGCAGCTATCTCTGAATGCTTCTCAAAAGAAATAAAAACCATCAGCTTGTTCTTTTAGGTAAGTTTTATTTCAAAAGCACAATCCACATTCTATCATACCTTTAGCCTGAGTGAGTTCTGCAGACTCAGAAATGTGATGGCAGAATAAAACACAGACAAATATTTTTCAATTAAAAGCTCATGAGTTGCCTTCTGCAACAGAAACATTCAGGAGAAGAGTGCTTGTCCCCTCAGTTCCCAGGCTTTGGGAGGGTCACTCAGGTGGAACAGGGGAGCCTTAATTTCCTCTCTCACCCTCTTCTAGTCCTGCTTTCAGGGAAAAAATGTGGATCCTCAGAGCAGACTCATCCACTGAAGCAAACTCCTGCAACATGTAAGTTATATTAACAAATGTGATACTATCTATACCACTTGAACAAGTTTCTCCTGTTCCAGGTGGCACCTTTGCATTAAGACTCTGTGTGGGTTAACAATCTTCAAAACCAGTTTTCAGAATCACTGGAATGTTTGGATTATGCCCATGACTCCCAAACAGACTTCCACCGCTTCCATTTATATCTCCAGGCCTGTCACCAACATCCATGTTACAGACCTGCTTGATTAAAGCTTCTGAGTAGATGCAAGGATGAGCAAAAGACATGAAGGAGAGATACTAACTCCTGTGATGCTTCTAAGGGTCTTTTTTCCCTTGCCTTCGATGTTATCTGAGTACATTCCTAATGCTTCTAGTATTAGGAATGTACTCAGTATCTGTGTTTTCATACCCCTTCACCTTTAGGGTGAAGGACACCCCAAAATGCAATCTCAGCTTCTCTCAAAGACTCCAAAGCAGATTGGCATAGACATTTCGTTCTTCATATGCTTGTGTTGTCTGATATGTGTGCGGACTACTGCTTCATGTCCATCTGGTTCATGATATGCAGCTGTCCTAGAAGTGTCAGTCTAAATTCCTTCTCATTCTTTAGCATGGATGTGATTTTTTTTGCCATCCCCCTCTCACTATCAGACACACGTGTTCTGCACTCATACCTCAGGATGATCCATGACTACACAAGCTTTAACCAGAGCTTTAATATATCTGGTTTTCTTTCAAAGCAATTTCCTTCTAATGTTTCGGCTGACTTGTTTAAAGAATTCCATTTACCCTAAAGCCCAGAAAACCACGTGGTAGTCCAAAGTTTGTCAGGGAGCAGAGTAGTTTCTCATTTGGTCATATTGTATTCTTTATTTTCAACAAGCTCTCTGAAATGTGTCCTATTTCTACCAGCACAGTTATAATCTTCAAACTTCAGCAAAGGATCAGATGATTCTTTCATCACCAGGAAGTTTTCCCTCCTCCTGCAGCTTCTCCAACCCAATCCTCTTCTCTGCAAATCTAAAATAACCTCTGTATATGGCAAGGATATGTCTTTTAGATGTCATAACATTCAGGCTGAACTTTCCATTCATTTTCACCTACCTCTTTGGTTCATGGTTTTGGATATACAAAACTGGATTTTCTACGGTGAACCTTTGGAAAATCACTTCATTTTTCATGATGTTGTTACGTGTGTAAATATCTCTTAGCTAATATCTAGTTATCTAAACAGATAATAAGAACGATCTTTCAAACCCGTGTTCCTACATTTTCCCCAAGCTCTCAGGCCTGTCATCTGTCCTGTGTGATACCTTATGGAAGTCCTTTTGCCTCTACCTGCACAAAAGGAATGCAGGCTAGAAATAACATTCAAAATCCATTTGGGTTGTCTGTTGAAAGTAAAACCCATAAGGAATGGAGTTCAAAATTTAGAAGTCTGAGAACAAACCTGCCTAGGGTGCCTTATCTCACCTTGATTTCCTGTTTACACTCGCCTTATATAGTCTGCAAGTTTATCGGGAGCTTGGGGAATCCAAGCTTCCTTGGGAAACTAATGATGCTAATGACTAGGAGCACATCTGCAGATGCAGGCAAGCTGCTAAAAGTCTCTTTGCCTCCTTACCTAATTCCTATGCTGCAAAGAAACCCCCACAAAGTATGGGAGATTTAGTCCATTTACACATTTGTAACCATAAGATAGGAATCTTTCATGGGTTGTAATTGTAACATCTGTGTTGAAAACACTGGTATCCTTCCCCAGTTTTGCATAGATCCTTCTCCCTGTGTAAAATACAAGATGCTGGTTCTAGACTGTGTGGCCAAATTCTTTTTGTCTTCCCCAGTGAATACTGCTACTATTGCACTGTCTGGAAGCTTGTGAGAGCAGACATTCCAGCTCAGGATATAAAAAAAACCACGTCAGTCAGGCTGGAAGGCTCATCTTAAGATGCTAATTATGCCAGGATAACTTTATCCCTTGAACTGACCTAATCATCACAAGTTCTTTATTTACCAAGCTGAAAAAAGAAACCATCTAAAAGCTAGAGCAGAAACAAGCTAAAAATGCTTCAGTCTCAAGCAATTACCACTATTGTTTTCATGGAAAAAGAGCTGAGAGAGGTTTTCTAAAACTGTCCATGTGTATAAAGGGCATAGTGTAACGTGCTGTCTCTTAGCACTACTCTAAGCCTAATGTACATTATTATGACTGTGGAAATCTGTATTCACATTTAGTTGCCGTAAAGAAGCCATATAGACGTATCAACCTGTTAGTTTATCATCCTTAATAAATGATGTAATTTGAACATGACTGTTTTTTGATATTAGTCACGAAAGAATTTCTGTGATGTTCATGGACAAGAGAGATACAGTTCCAACTTAGTTTATCATTTAGTTCAACTCCACAGGTCACCAGAACAAATGATAACTCCTACATCTTGTTTAATTGGCTTCTTGGCCGATACATCAGTGACTCATTACCCTTTCCATTTTACATGAAGCATTAAGAGTGTTCCAGTGAACATAGCACCCAGTCAATATATTCCCCTTTTTCAAGTACTCATGAATAGATCCAATTCTAGTAAGTGTCTAGCAGATTTTGGGAAATGAAGATTATCAAAAAGACAGAAGACACTAATAGGCAGAGCAACACCTTTGATAGCCATCATGTGTGCTGTCATTGTGTATGTGTATAATTATATTCTGCAGTTTGTTTGCATTTTTAAATTAATGTGATTTCTGCAGAAGCAAGTGTAACATTCAGCACCAGAATCAGCACTATTGAATATCAATATTAAGATGTTGCTAATTGGTGGACTTAAGCCATGGACCTTAGCACCTTGAAATTTGTTAAACTTTCTGCTCAAATTGTACTAAAGCATGAATTCATAAATTATTAGTGTGTATTTGAACCTTGGTCCTGGTGACTCCATGTCAATTATGTGGTTACATCAATAGCTGCACAGTAAAAATAACTATAACTCTTTTCCAGCATGTAACTACAGGATTTTCAAGTATTATTTCATGTAGTAGATAATTATTCTGTACACTTCCAGCAGTCAAAATCACAGGTAATTTTTGTCTGGCCTGAGATATTATCTGGTTTAATAAAAAAAATTTCCATAGATGTGAAATCACACAATATCACAATAGAAAATTATATCACACACACACAACACTAGGTGTGAAAAGGACAGGAAAGATCATCTGTTGCAGGTATCTCTTCCTGGATCATTTTCGGAGATGCTCTCAGATTGCTTCCAGCTCCTAGAAGGAAAGAGGTGAGGAGGATCTTTCAGAATGGTTAGATTATCCAAACTTCTTTGTCTATTGACATTACTCAATAACTGTTATAATTTTGAACACTGGATTCAAAGACTTTTGGAGTGAAATGGTAAAAGAACAATTGGCTCAAGGAGGTTTACCCTTATCTCAGATCTTGAAACAAATACGTTGAACAGTATAACTCAGTTTTCAAGACAAAAGGTAATATAAACTGAAGCTGAATCTACAGTCCTGTCTTGGCCTCTATTCCCTTGTGCACATTGCTCCCTCCAGAGCTGTGTGGTTTGAAAAGCTCCTCCTCAGCCCAACTTGTGGTTCAGGTGTCTGTGACTGCACAAGGCCAAGGATCAGCTTCTCCCAAGCAGAAACAAGGGCTGCATCTCCCAACTTGACTACCACTGGCCAGCTTGGAAAAACTTATTGATTTTCAGCTTGGAAGCTGAAGACCATATTCATGTTCAGTGTAGTCATACTCTAGCTACATACTATGCCCAGTAAATAACTGTGCGTACTAGTATGGTTGCACACAATTCTTCATGCAGAATTTGTGCACACAGTAGAAGATACCCAAATAAAATTGTCCTGATAGTTAAAAGTCTACAGGGTCACTCAGAAATGCATGTCATGTACAAATTTAAGAGCAGCAAAATAAGCCAGAAACTGGAGTCATTAAAAAAATTTCCATGTCCTCCAGAAAGCTCCAGACAAAGCTGAACCCAAAGTGACATCTCTCAGGATCTATCAGAATAATGCGTTTTGTCAATTCCTCATGCTGTCTAGAGGCAGTAAAGATTACAGTCTTTTCACAAGCCTCTAAGAGACTGTCCTGCTGGGGACAGTTTGTCTTCAGACAGTCTTGATTACAAGCAAGATCATTGTAATATTTGCCTCAACAGCCAGAGAGACTGGCTATCTGATGCTAGAACTGTCTTTGCTCTGCTTTGCTTTTCAAACCCACCTCTAAAATGCTCTGCCAGAAGTGATCTTTACCAGAGTGAGACTCTAGAAAAACTTCTCTTTAATACTTCTTGCTGTCATCCTATTTCATAGGTACCTCATCCAGAGAGATGAGATAATGCAAAAAACACCTCTGTCAAGCAACAGAAATATCAAGACTCAAACAAAGCTGTAATTCAGAAGTTCCTAACACTGCTCTCATATAAAATAATAGAAAGGAATGGCCAAGCACTGATTCACCATGTCCTTTGTTGTCAACCCCTCGTGTGTCTGCATAAGGATGTAAAGATCACCCTTGTATTCCTACGGAACTTTTTGCATGCTCAGAGAGTGACTGGGCAGGTGGGATGAGCAGAGTAATCATGTGTTTTCACAAGAAAGAAATTTTCAATAAGGAGAAATCATTCGACAGATAAAATTTCTGTTCTTAAATTAGCATTAAACTAGTTCTTAAACTAGAATGATGTGCTTTATGAAATTACATTCTGTTTCAACAGAACATCTAAAATAGATGAGTAATCTCATTGCAGTCAATAATAGAGCAATATAGATTAAACTTCCAGCAGTCAACCAGAGCATTTGGAAGGTTAAGGGTGGATTGTGAACATGTTTTTTGCTGGATTGGGCTTGTGTAGCAAGGCCCTCAGCTGTGTGTCTAGCATAGCACATTTGCAAATATACCCCTTAAGTACAACAATCTATAATGCAGTATATTTCTTATTTTCTTTTGATTCCCTCTTGTGGTTTAACCCGGCCAGCAACCAAAGCCCACTCAGGCCCTCACTTACTCCCCCAACAGCAGGATCAGGGACAAAACCTGAAGGGTAAAAGGTAGAAAACTCATGGGTTGAGATAGAAAAAGCTTAATGGGGAGAGCAGAAACTGCGCACACAAGCAAAGCTAAAGAAGGAATTAATCTACTGCTTCCCATGGGCAGGCATCCCCAGGAGAGCAGGACCCCATCACAGATAAGAGTTACTTGGGAAGACAAATGCCATCACTCCAAAAATCCCCCTTTCCTACTCACTTTATATTCTGAGCATAATGTAATATGGTCTGGAATATTCCTTTGGGCAGTTTGGGTCACCTGTCCTGGCTGTGTCTCCTCCCAGCCTCCTGTGCACCCACAACTTACCTTGCCATGTGGCAGTACGAAAGCAGAAAGGGCCTTGTCTCTGTGTAAGCCCTGCTCAGTTTTCATCAACCTTGTGTTCAGCACAAATCCAAAAAATATCCCTGTACTAGTAGTGTGAAGACAATTAACCAACCCCAGGCAAAACCAGCACAACTGTTCTGTTGTACTGTTAAATAAACAGATAGCCTTGAAACTTTTTGATGACCAATGACTCAGATTTTGAGTACAACATCAAGCGCAACAAGATTTCTGAAACATTCTTGGTTTATTTTTAAATCTTTGAAATGCCCAGCACTGGAAGCAGCTTTTGAATCACTTAGCCATTTAATGTTTTACAGGTGCTTTGAATGAAGCAGGAACGTTTATACGTCTGTGAACTGTGAAAATGCACTTAAAGGTATGTGATGACATCTAGCCTTCAGTACCTATAAAATACCTGTGAGAAGGCATGCAGATGCTTATGCTTTGTTATGGATCAGGGAATGATCAGGAAAGACCATTTCAGGCATCTTTCAGGAACACAGTCACAGTATTAAACACACTCACACTTCTCTTATTGCGCTAAGTCGTGGTAAATCTGCCATTCTCCAATGCATTTGGATTGGTTGAATTCTGTCAATCTACACCAAGCTTTCACAGTTCTTATTTCTCTCATATATTTTTGGTTTTATTGGGAATATCTCTCTGGCCTAGAGCAGGTTCCATGCATTGGTGAAAGAGATAAATTTTGAAAATGCTTAACTTCGGTGTCTCAAAGACAGTTTAATTTTTTTTTTTTAAGCTAATACATTTCAAACATCATTTCATCATGATTACATGATGTGGGAACATATTTAATGTTCAGTTTCCTTTTCAGAAGTGATTCAATGCCTAGAAGCATTTAGAATCTTTGAGAGATTTAATTTAGTGTATATACAATTACCCAAAAATATGTTCTTGTGCATGCAGGAATTTTTGTACAAGTAAGTTTCATATTACCCAAAATGATCCAAAATATCTTCATAATGAATTAGTGCATTGTGGACTATGAGAATATTTCAAGGCAATTCAAAATTTTGCTAAATGATGTCTGCCACTTAGTACTGACAAAAAGGTGTCTGTATCTTTCCATGACATTTGCCCAAGGGATAGGGAAAAAAAAAAGGAAAAAAAAGATCAGTGCTTTGATGCTGGCAAACTAGTGCTAGAGAGCTTATCACACACAAACCAATCAATTCCTCAAAGTGATTTTCTGTATAAGAAATTTCTGGCCGAACAACAAAAGAATGAGATAGAGTGAAGATTTGTTTATTTTTATCATCATACTTACCCACAGAGAGACTTACTATGGAACTAAATGGAGAAGCACTAAAAAAATCTACAATCTGTCTCGAAAAGGTTTAAAGGGAATTTGTCCCTCCTATTAAAAAAAACCAAAAAAACAAAAAAACAAAACAACTCTAAAAGATCACCATGATATACAGTATAGGAACATGGATAGAAAATGAGACTTCTTGCCTCAGCATGTGCTCAAGCCCAAGACTGGTCAGTCTAGGGGATTCATCCTATTTCAATGTGCAATTAATTATCAGCAACTTCTCCATACATGTCAAAGAAATGCATGTAACTGCCAGCTGTGATTTGTGCTCTTCTTAAGTTGGAACAAGAGAGAAGCAGCATCCTTCCTTCCTTTGTACACATTAACATGCTGCGGCAAAATAAAGTGGATTGATATGGATGCAGGTCCGACATGAACTAGACAGGAATAATTTTGCATTCCAGTGCCTTTCCATACTGTTCCTAGTCATAGGCACATCAGAGGGTTATGTACTAAATCAGCAAATCCAATTTCCTGCTATCTCAGTCCCATCACTATGCGTAATCCCTTTCATGATTAAGCTACTCTTGTTTAAAAGAACTCCTTGCTCTAAAATAGGGCAACTGCTCCTTCACAGCCCTCATCACACAATCACTTGATTCTGCTGCTAAATAGATGAAAACATGTCTGTGATGCAGAATGTCTCTGGGAATGCAGACAGGAAACATGTTCACTGAAATAGCTCCTCAATCCAGTCCATGCCCATCAGGCATTGCCACAGTCATGCACTAGTGCCGTCAGAAATCTGATGGAAGCCAAAAGCTTCCACAGAAGTCAAAAGCAGAAACAAGGCACACAAACCAGACCCCTCCTAAGTTGCTTCCTTAACCTGTAAACTGAGGACAAAAGCACGGAATAATGCACAGATCCCACCTGGCACTGTGAGGCCAGAAATCCTTAGTGGAGTAACTGGTGTTGCTGCTGCTGCAATGTGAGGCAGTCTGTTGCTTTGCGTGCTTCAAGAAGAGCTGCTGCCAGCGGTAGTTCACCTATTGTCTGCCACAGTAGTTTTCTCAGAACTCTCTAGTTCAGCTGGATGAAAAATCCTGAGTAAATTGTAGCCAATAATAATATTAGATTGAAAAAGAAATTAGGATCTTATCATCCTTTTTGGCATTCAGAAAGGTAAATATCTGAACAAAGTCATACAGGAATTCCAAACACTCAACCCCTTCGAAAGCTCACTTTTATTAAGAGACCCAAATGAAGATACAGGTATTTTCCCTGAGTTCTAAGACTTTGTAAGTTTAGTTTCTAAAGTACTGTTCCCAGTGTTTTGATGTAATATCAGCACTGTTTTCTTTAGTCTGCGCTGGACTTGGTAGAGGTAAATTTCCAATTAGTATTTTCTTTTTTTTTTTTTTTCCCAGAAGCTGTACTGCATCATAGACATCACCTAATTTTATCAAATGCTTATAGGTCAGGGATCTGGCATGTGTCATTTTACCTCTGAGACAATATTTCCAGTAAGCACAGTTTTCAGTTTATACTTAAGAATGGATGTTGAGATGATTCAAAAACTTCACAATGAATTACAAGTGAATTTAAAAATGTGGCTTGGCAAAAATACTGCATGTTCAGTGTGTTACAGTATGGTAATCAGTAGCTGTCTGAAGAGGTTATCAGCTGCTCTTCAATGGGGAAAGGTCAAGGAATATAGCATGAGCTAATTTTGTAAATAAGATGGAACATTAATATTCTCAGACAAAGAGCTGTCAATTTTCACCTTCTATACAAACCCATAACTGCAGTGACTCTTTTTGTGGACATGGACAATAACAGGAAGTGTTTCTCTTTATGAAGAGGAGAAGTAATTCTACTTACTCAGAACAAGGTGTCAGGATATCTGGATGTTGATCAAAGTTCTGCCTATCAGTCCCTATGTGATTCTGAGAGAACCATTTGAATTGTATTACATGCAAAATAATTGTCAAGTTTAATTCATGCTTGAAATCTTGAAATCTGCAGCAACAGTTTTTTTTTTTAATTTAGCTCTTCTTTCTAGTATTTTAAATTTAAATAAAAGATTATTTCATTAAGGAAGTAAATCTTTCTGCATATTGAACACAATGATTCCTGAACCCCTGAGTTAATCTGGGGGTTGATCCTGTGCAGTGTGCTTTGGTCCTAATGCAATAAAATGTGCATGAGTCCATTTAAGCATGAACCTTATAGTGATTGCCCTTTTGCTTAAAGCAAGCATTTGCTCAAACATAATGTGAATTGAAGCCGAAGTACTTATAAACCAGTGGATTTAATACCTGTAAGCACTGTTATTTGTGAGAGACCTTCTCACTTGTAACACTTTGAAGGTGTTCTCATATGGCAAATTCTGACCCTGACTTCAAATATCATCTTCAGTTTTGGGGTGTTTCCCTACGGAAGCAAAGACAGGAGCAAGTCCTCATTCACATTTCTAGCTTGCATAATTAAAGATAATACTCTTCCCTTTAAAGGATCTTTTATGCATGTCACCATATTTATCATTAAGAAAAAACAGGAGCTTGAGGTTATAGCATCTAACTTTATTTCACAATCTGAAGCTTCCCGAATGCTTGGAAAACATTTATTTCAGATGTTGCGAAAGCAAGTGTTAGACATCTGACAGTCATACTGGTTATGCATCAAAGATTTTTGGTTTTAGTCTCCCTAATCCAGGGCACATAGGAAATGTTTTGATATCCAGCACAGATTTCAGGAGGAAAAAAAAATACAGTACATTTAAGCTTCCCTCTTTACATTGTTTACTTAATACAGTGTAATACAAGTAATAATTGTGTAATAATTACGCTGTGGAAAGTTCTACTGTAATGTAATGTGCACTTAAAATGCAGAAGTAAAAATTTGCTCATCTAAAATGATTTCACTCTCAAGGAAGTGAAGCAGTTTTGGCTAGCTGGGTGCACAGTGGGTACATGCTGGTAGGGTAAGTAGTCTCTTCCATAGTCCATCAAACCCTCTAAACAAAGGGAGCAAGCTTGAATTCTATGTTTTGTAGGCAGGTTAGAATAGGCTGCATCAGCTACTCTATAGCAAGGACACTTTGAACATACTTTTGCATGCAATGATATTCACCAGACTCAGAAAAACTCTAGATGAAAAAAATTCTTAATGAATGAAACAACACAACTTTCTTTCTTTCTTCAGAGGACTAATATTATAAATCTGTAGTCTGTGATCAGCCAAATGCAGTGTTACAGTCTTATCAGCAAGTTCTGGGTGTGCTAGGACTCATAGTGTCTGGAATGAAATGCTCTGTAAACTCTATAAATGGTTGTTCTTCTAGCAGTGACATACATCTCTCCAGATGTGTCGCACACTAAAAATAGAACAATGAAATCCAGTCAGTAAATATATGCAAAATAATTTGCTTTTACAGTAACAAATACTTTTTGTTTACAGTAAGTATTGCTTGTAAGCTCAGTGTTTGTAGCATTATTTGCAAACGGATGGATATTGTGCTGGAACACTGTGGTTCAGAAATCAATGCCAGTGCTTCCTGAGGAATGTTGAGCTCAGAAAAGGGATGCATGCTGCAAGTCTCCAAAAGCCTGGAAAACCTGGAAGATGTTAAGCATTTTTCCCATTCTCATAAGCTGCTGAATCTTTGTCCCCCCAAAAGACAGATGAGAGCTTCTTCTCCCTACAGAAGCCCCCTCAGAATCAGGAGTCCTGAAGCTGGTATTGCCCAAGGCATATTTGCAAGTGTGGAGTGTGGACAGCTCCTCTACTTGTGCATTCTTTACCCTTAATTTGAACATGAAATATTTAACCAGAAACTGATGCAATATGAGTTCATTCAGATCCCATTTGTCTTTGTTATTTCTAAATCCTGAACATTTTGTCACATCAGTGCAATTAGTCTCTACTAAGCCAGGGGTTAGCTTGGCATGATACACATATAAAAGTCAAGAACATATGTAAGCCTCAACTAAGTACTTCATCTTTATCTTCATATCCCAATTCATTATACAATCCTAGTATTCAGCCATAGATGCCTGAAATCTTGTTTTAGTGAAAGACAAGATTTCAGCGAATAAAAGAAAGAATTAAATGTTGGTACAATTTGAGGAAAACAATTTGAAATAAGGAAATGACTAATCCCATAGGAAATAACGGAACTTAATTAAAAAATAGTTGTCATTCATACTGCTTATCTGGATAACCAGAACTAGAAAAATGAAACATGAGGAGTCCTGCCCATACGGCCTCACTGGGTATTAAAATGTGACTATCTGTTCTGTTGGCTGCAGACAGAAAATTCTTTATAATTGTTATCATGCATTTAGTGTGTTGTTCAAAACTTCTTTCTGCATGAAGCTTAATATACTTCACAATTTTTCCCACACTGTGGGGAATTTTAAAAAAGCATCCCTATTATGGAGTCTTTTCAGATCAGATCTTTGCAATCAATGGAACAGGATGTCTGTTGACAGCAGCCAGGACTGCATCCTCTGGGAGGTCTGCATTTAAGGGTCTGAAGCTGAAGCTCTTCTGGGGTTATAGCCATAAGGTGGGTAAAGGGAGGTTCTCTCTGAAAACATAACATCCTTGGGAAAGCATATAAATCAAAGCTTCTTAAAAAAGAAAAAGGAATAGTGAAATTTGCATTGATGTGCTGTGAGTATCAGTAACCTCTAGTATAATCTGTTTCTTCAAAAAATTATTTATATTCTATGTGGCAGCATTTTTTTCCCTCTAAAATAAAGAGACAGTGGCTGCAATTAAAGATATAACACTATAAATATGCAACCATACAGCAGAGCAGTAAATAAAAGCCAGTAGTGTGAAGATAAATGATCTCTCAGACAGTGGGATGTTGGGATCCATGAAATCACTGCTACACGCCTCTTGGCAAAGTATGTCCCCTCTACAACTGCAGCTGGAGACTTCTCGGAGATCATCATCACAAACAGAATATTGTTGAGATAATGGAGGTTCCTCCTAAAATGCTCATGTGTGTTTGCAGCAAGGACAAAGCTCAGGATTCCGGGAAAGCTTTTATGATGGTTTCATAGGCGGGAGGTGGGGCTTGCGTGGAGTGGCAGATGCGGAGGTTGTTGTTAGACCAGTGGAATTCAGGTCGGCTCAAGCTGTTGGTGGTGCTTCCCACAAGGGTTGTGGTGGTGTTTGTGGGAGTGAGGGTGATCAGCTGACTGTTCGTCTCCACAGGGAGGGGAGGACACTGCAGAAAAGGGTGGAAGGTGGATGCACGGAAGCTTGACTTCCTGGGGAAGGAGTTGGCCTGTTCCAAGGAGGCTTGCCGCTGGAAGGTGAGGCTGGCCAGGCTGAGGTTGCTCCGACGCTCGCAGCTGCTGTTGCGGTAAAATCCAGTCCTGCTGGCAGTGTGGCCATGGGAGGAAGGTCTGGACCGACGGCTGAAGGCTGAGGGGCTCCCCTGGGATATGTGGGCACTAGCTCTGCGACGGGACAAGCAGGTGAAAAATGCCCAGATGATCCCTCCAATCACCAGTCCAATCACCATGGACACTGTGAAGGCTATTGTTATCTGCTCTGAAATACAGCAAAAATTAATATCAAAGTTAATGAAGTAACTCTGAAGTATATTCCTGCAAGAAAATTAATTTAAAATGCCAGCCTCCTTAAAAGACGAACTGGTCCTCAGATCTTCGTAACACATGAACTGCACAACTCAAACACAGCAGTTCAGAGTGCTCTTACTAGACAGAATTTTGGTGGTTTTTTGCGTTTTTTTGGTTTGGTTTTGTTTGTTTGGTGTTTTTTGTTTTTTTTTTTTTGTTTTTTGTTTGTTTGTTTAATTTGCATAATTCAACAACATCCAGAAAATAACTTATATTTAATATCAGTTTCTGTACCAAGGCAAAGAAAGTCTTTAGCCTTTCCCAGAATCAGCCACCCACCAGCTCCAAGTGTTATAAAACTGCCTAGTATTTCCTTCTGTGGGCAATAGGAGGTGTGGATTTATGCAGACTTGTCCTTCTGATTATAGACCTTTATGTTCTGTGTGTACGTGTTTGCAAACTCACCTATGAAAACAGTGATGAACCTTCTACCATGTTCTTAGTGAAGTAAGCCCTGTAATTATCACAATATGAGAACACTTCCCAGCCTTCTATTGCTGAGTAACAGATAGTTTAAGTCCTCATAGTAATTAATGTAAATGACAACATCCTAAATTATTACGGTCAGAGATAAACATTCGTAATACTAAGTCTCTTGAATATTTCCTATCCCCAATGCCCAATTTAAAGATGCATTAATCTACCATTAAGAAAAGTAAATTTCTATCTCTTTTTGAAAGGTTTTCAAGGATTACAAAATCTGAAAAGAAACAAACAGAAAAACAAAACCTGTGGCTAGGATGGTTTTCTCTCCCACACGATATCACAGAATGGAGAGTTTTTTTCCTTTTATATTTCTAAGAAGAAGACAGTTACATCAGAAAACTTCACTCAGTTTGAAACCGAGCACCGGCATCATTTCTGTTCTAAAAAGTTCAGAGATATATTTGTAATCCTGGATAAGGATTTCATTCATTCCTGAAATGAATCTGAAAGCCTTAAAGATCCTCTCAAAATTCAAGAAGGACTTAGATCTAACACAAGAAGGAACACTATGTTGACAACTGATGGAGCAAAGAGAGAATAAGCAAAAAATATCCATGGGACGCCTTGAAACATATTTGTTCTGTCTGTACTGTTCTATCATATTTTGAAGCATTTTTGTTAAAAAGGCCAAGTGTATTCATTAGATAGAGAAAGGTGAGTAACTCCTAGAGCATACTGAAGAGCAGGCCAGATAACACTGTGCCAGACAGAGGGTAGTAACTCCAGGACTGGGATGCAGACATGAGAGGCCCGAAAAGACACAGTGAGACTAGGCTCAGAATTTTCTAGCAGCTGCTAAAGAGTCTCCCCTGAGTTTATGGTGCTGTACAAACAGTCTTTCCCAAACCCCAGAATAATGACAGTGAATCTGAGTTGTGGGACTTGGCCAAAGCAGGTGCTGAAGATGCAAAGAGAGTGAGCAGCCAGAGTCATGGCTATGGAGAGCAGCCAGCACACCATGGAGAGAGAGGAGAGCTGTCAGCAGGACTGACTTGCAGACAAAGGTACCCCAATATTGGCACCCTGGAATGGGTTCTTTTGTTTAAGTCAGCCTTAAACTTAGGTCACTGCCAGAGGGGGGAGAGAAACACTAGCTTTGCTTCCAGCAGAAGAAAGGTAAATGATTATTGGTTAATTGCACTTTAAGAAGTAGTCATTATAATGTTCCTTATCTACTTTCTTACTTTTCTCTCTTCACAGAAGAATGGCTAGTGATGTGATTAATACTTGGAAGTCTACACAATTCCAATGTTCCTGTGTCCTCCTCTTTCAGGTAGGCCTATAACATTATCCTTTTCAAATAAAGACTGGCAAGGATAATGCATTGGATATTGTTGTAGGGGACTGCTACCTCTCAGGAAGACTTTGCTGCCCTTTCCTTCCTAGATGGATCAGACTTGACTATAAAAGACAATTTTCTTTAAGCTCTCATTTCTACAACCCAAAAACTTTTGACTGTGCGCACTAAAGACAAAGGGTGACTGCCTGGTCTGCTTTCTGCAAGAACCCACAGGCAGCATCCTGCACTGCAACTCTTGGCTTCAGATCGGATCACTGTAAGCAGCCTTCTTCTCACAAACCCAGTGTGATTCTGCCCTTTAAAAAACATCTTTAGAGATACAGCAGGACTTATTGTGCTCCTTTTGGTCAGGAACAACTTATTATGCCATTTTAATAAATTTAATGTGTTCTGTTACTGCAAGTTCCTACTCATACTCCCAAAGGTGGGAAGGGAGAGCCAGGACTTGGTGACCTCCAGCTGAATAAATCCCAGGGGGAGTCCTGAAGACAGCACTTCCCACGCACTAGAAGTTGCTGCAGTCTGTGTACCCCTACCGCTGTCCCTGCATGGCTATTGGAAAGTGGAGCAAGAGCTAATTCTTTCTTGTGCTCATTTCTTCAGCACTTCAGCTCAAATGCCTGTTGGGTTATTATATTTGAGGCTGCCAAGGAATCCCCCAGGCACAGGGCTTTGTGCTATCACCCGATATCCCTGCAACGCTTCGGGCTCTCAGCTGGCAAAGGGGATCTCCTCAGGGCTCAGCAGCCTCGAGCATAAAGACAAGCACAGCAAGCAGCCCAAGTGTACCTGGCCCTGGGGTTGCCATGCACCATGGTGAGGATTTGTCCCTGCATGCCTCAAGCCATAATTTTCACCACCTGCACAATCTAACCAGAGTTTCACACTGTTAAAAGCAGATAAGGGAATTGACGAAAGTATTGAGTGCAGCTCTTCAGTCCTTCCCACGTGCTGTTCCCCTGTGCTGGAGGTACAGCACAGACAATTATCCCTTTGGATAATGACATCATTTTCCTTAACTTGTTTAGTTCTTTTATTTTTCTATCTCCATATATGATGTAAAAACCGAGGGTCAAATTATTCCCTGATGAAGCTCACCTGGGTTTACACTGACTGTTTCAGTTGCCAGGACTCCGTATGCTCTCTTTTCCATTTGGATCTACATTTAACCCCCTTGGTTCTTATTACAGAAGTATCACTAGACTCATTGGTTACAGACATTTCATTTGTTCTCTTCCCAAAATCTCACTGACTTCAGTTGGAACTGTGGGTCACACTAATGGGCCAAACTTGCTCTTTGCTTACTCCCTGCAGAGGATGAATTTCACAGAAATGTAATTCAGTTCTAAAACCTTACATTGTAGAATTGTAAATCTATGCCCATTGATTTCCTCTTTAGAATATCCAGCAATCACAGCCCTGAGGTACATCGGAGAAAATACTATCAAACAGAGAAGAAGATCAAAGGCAGAGTGGGACTTGCTGCACCTGGGATTTTGAGTGGAACAACTGGCCTACACCAAATTGGTTTTCTCTCCCTTAATCTGGACTATGCCATAGCAGAACTAGCCTTCCAGGGAGTCAGAGTGATACTGACACAAAGTGTCTCCCAAGGGGCCATTTTAATACCTTGTGGTTTCCTGAGAGCTGTGCATGTCATTCTGTCCTCTGCTTTTAAGAAAAAAAGTAAAAAGAAAGATCGGGAGATAAGTTAGAGATGCTGCTAATAACAACAACTACCCAGGTACCAGTCCCCTAAATATGTTTTGATCTGTGTGTTTCTCAGGCTGCTCACACTGCCTGCTTAATTTGATTATGCCATAGGCGAAAAGATTTGGTGCCTCACCTCAGTTCTCCACTCTCACCTCTAACACCAGTTGAGGTGAAGGACAAAGGTGTTTATCAACAATGCAGAACAGACTTTGAGGTAGAAAGCCAGAAATGGACGGCTAAGGTGAAAAAGAAACTGGAGATCTTAGCCCCTTTACCTTTCTATCTTCAGGACTTCCAACATGACCATGCAAAAAAGGTTGGCATTTCAGAACCCACAGTAACACCCCTAACTTTTGAGTGTTACCCCCATATCTGAAGCTCAAGTTAGCACGTTTGTCAGCTCAGCATCTATCCAGATCAGGCAATTTCTTTTTAAGCCTCTGTGTTGCCTCCTCTCTAGTTGCTGCATGCAGTGTTAGGGAAATGCGGTGCTTCAGGTTGGTACAGTGGATTATTGCATCTGCTGTGCAAAACATTTTCTTGGTCATTGAAGATTTCTTTAAGGATTTCATAACTTCCCATGAACTGTATATATGAAGTGATAGCATATATCCTATCAAATTGATAACCTCTAGCAAGTGCTTATTGCTCTACAAAATCTACACTGGAGAAATTTATACATGTTATTTTTAAAGATGATAGACTGGCTGATAAGATATTTTTGCACTTGGTCCTGAAACAATTTCTTCCTATCTGACCTGGACATCTGAAGCAGGGTCAGCCAAAGGTGGCTCATATCAATCTGTAAGTCTTCTCAGAAGTGGACTATGTTCTCTTCTTCCTCACTTTCGGGTATACCTCACCGAAAAATAGCAACATAATCCCTATCTAGACTCATCAGTCCCTGAAATACCCAAAATCTTCATAAAATAGATTTGCTTTTTGTGATGGAATGTCCCACCCCTATCATGTAGGCTTGCAGGATGCTTGCAGACATACCAAGTCAACCTCTTACTTCTATGAGTTTCATTTCCTTTAATTTGTGTGGACAACATCAATCATCCCTTTGAATTCAAAACACATTTGCATTGGGGATTCATTTTCCCAAGGAATTTCTCTCCTGCCCTCAGCTCTGGCTGCAATGAGCTGCAATAGGATTTTGTTCCTTGACCTCAGGGAACCCTTGGGACTTGTATATTTCCTATATCCTTGAGGTAAGATCCCCAAGGTGTAAAATTAAGGTGGGCACAGGGTCTTCCTTCCCCCATTCTCAAAAATGTATACGTTGGAAAACTTTACAGCTGGCCATGATGGGAGAGTAGTACCTTTCAAAATCATGTAAGCGGCACTTTCAATGAGAGCATCTCAGAGCATGAACCAGGGTGAGGTGAAGACAGGAGAAAGTACTGAATGCAAAAGAAAGAGAAATGGAAAAGCATGTTTTAGTCAGGCTGTGCGCACATGATGAATCTAAACTGCATCTTTGCCAGTATTAGCTAATAAAGCTAATAAAGAACCACTCAGCTTTCCAAGCATCTGTTCTGCTGATTTTATTGCTAAGCACAAGAAATCAGAAAACACCCACAGGCTGAGGTGATACCTACACATCTGATTTGATTTCTAGTGGGTGACTTTCAAATATTGCAATCTTTATGTTTTGGAGCTGCTAAATTTTTTTTGGTAGTTATGGTTATTGCATTGTTCTTGTTTTATTCAAAGAGGAATAATTAAGCAGTTGTCTTGTTTTTCACCAGCATAGAGTTAATTTTTCTGCAATAGCCATGAAGGGGCAGAGCCTGGAGCTGTGTGGGCACATCTAGGTTGTTATTCTATGCCACCTTATAGGGTGGAAGTGAGGGGCTCTTGCCTTCAGGAAGAAGGGTGTGGCTTCAGGTGGGACAAAAAGCATGGCATGGTAGGGAAACTGTTGGTTCCTTGTCTCTGGATCATGCCATGTTGCACTGAGGTTTGGTTTTTTTACATGGAAATCACCCACTTCTTGTATACTTTTTTTATTACTATTGTTGGTGTTACTGTTTGTTTTCTTATCTCATTGCTGTTTCCAGTAAATTGTTCTTATCTCTCACCCACAATTTTCACAGTTTTGTGCATCCAATTCTCAACTCCACCCCTGGAGAGGGAATTGGAAGGGAAAGGTGCTGGAGAGTGAGCGAACAGAGTCTGGTTTGGAAGAGTCTTGTGGGCAGACACTAAAGTGGGGAATGCCATTCCTAGGCCACAAGAGAAGTTTTATTTTAAAGTTATTAGAAAGTGGTAAGGTAACTTGTCACCCAAGAATGGCATTGTTCAGCATTTAAACTCAGCTTTCTATAGAGATATTTTAATCATACTACATTAGAGCAAGACTCTCTTCATTTACTTAAACATGTGAGAGTAATTTTCCTATTTTTCTTTTTTCCACCTGCCCCAAACTAGCATGTGACATTGTGTATCTGACTTGCAAATTCTATTCCATGGGAACTCCAGCAGGCTTGGATGTAAAACACGCAAGCTGATTGATCTCAGCTGTATTAGCAATGAGAAGTACCAGAACATACCACTGTGCCATGTAGTGGAAGAGTGTTCTCTTTATCTTTTCCAACAAAATTTTAGAATTCTAAATTTATTTCCATCTTATTTCTTTCCTTCTCACATTTTTGCTCTCTCTCCTTTATGTGATGCCATATGCCAGTTACTCAAAACCTGTTTAAGATAGTAAGCATTCCACTCCCTATATGAACACACATTTGCACAAACAACTTCAGCTTGCCTTGACCCAAAGCTGAAAAGCCTTGATAACTAGTAGAGGGTTTGATCTCAAACAGGAAAAAATCGGCTTAGCCTTTTTTTACCGAGGTGATCTTTTCCCAAAATGAAAGCTCGGTGACAAAAATGGGTATAGAACGCATACAAATCAGTATGGGAATTCATACCTCACACATACATCGCACAGCTTATTATAGAGCACCAGCTAGTGTACTAAAGCATGAATTGCAGTCTACAAATTATAGTACACTCTATAAACCTGATACTAATAATGGTTCAGACACTATTTTAGAGGCATCTCAGTGTCTCAAGTTTCAAGTGAGGTTCAGCTAAGTCATTAGCAGGTGATCATAACACAGTCTCTTCTGGAGCAGCCAGGGTCCATCAGAGTTTGAACAAAGTCATAGCAACTTCCTAGCAGCTATAGTGTTAGGGAAACCTCCCTGTCTGACCATCCAGGAGCCACTTTGGCAGTCACACTCACACCACCTGAGCTGGGATAGAAACCCTCTCACAGCTACACCCCCCACACCCACACAGCCAGACCAGGTTTCCTTACCAGCTCAACCCCAGGCTTCCCATAGCAGAGTCTCAGATGTCCAGATCCTTAAAATAATTTAAACATGGTGCAATAACTAAATGACAGAATAATAACTCTAGCTGGTGCCTCCAAGAAGGGATCCTGAACAAAGGAACCTTTGGGCTTTTGTCCCCTCACAGTTTAAGGGAGGGAAAATCTGCGGTGCTTGGCTCCTGCTGTCCGAGCACCTGAGTGTCCGGTCCCCTGGCAGGCCACAGGTCCCTGGGCCCTTTGTTATGCAAAGGGTCAGCAGGTCAGGGGCTCTTGCCTCAGGCTCAGGCTCCTGCCCCCCCAGAACACAACCTGCAGCTGGCACGGCAGCTGCACCCCCAGCTACCTGCACTGAATTTATTCCTCAACAATAACAAATGTACATCTCTAAGCTGGACAGGCTACAGCTAGTCCTCCTCATGCATCCCAGGCACCAAGTTTGGAAAAGAAGTATACCTGGGGCCCAAAGAGCTACCACTTTTCACCACAGAAGGCTTGAAGTGATTCGAACTACTTGAAATTTTTTGCTGGTTCTACCAGCTCCAAGGAAGCTGGGGCTAATATCAGTAGCCAACTCCTGTTGTCATGCTGAGCTCAAAAAAGCAATTTCTTTATATCTGACAAGTGTTGATATTACTATCTTCCAAATTGCCACTAATTGTGTTAGGAAAACAGCCTCTCGTTAATCATTTGTAAGCAGTCCATGATTCAGTTGAGTGGATGAATCAGTTGCTGCATAAAATCAACCAGCTGTGATCTTAGTCATGGCAAAACTTCAAGAAACTTCACACATGACTCTTGTGAGAGCGACAGGCTGCAGCACAAGGTCGTTCAGGTAGTTGTGATGTCCAGAAAATGAAGAGACAAGGATAGGGACACCTGGAAAACAGAATCTGTGGGTGGAAAATAGCTGAAAGAAAAACAGACTGTGCAGGACTTAAGAAGTAATAAGGGAAATAGTTACGCTACCAGAAATAGCAGACCTCTGCATTCGGACACAAACTTGCTAAAGGGATGTTTTATTCAGCCTGTGGTACTGAGAGATTCTTTTCTACAGCAACAGAGAGTAATTCTCCCACTTCACCTAAAATCTTAACAGGTTTGGGTTTTTTTTGGGTTTTTTTATGTCTACAGAAGAAAAAATTAGAGGTTCTGGGTTTAAAATAAAGCAAAGGAAATTAAAAATGTGTTTCTATCTCTGAGGACAGGTAAGAACTAGAATAGATAGTCCAGGCATGTAGTGCATCTATTCCCAGTAAAGATTTTAAAAACCAACATCAGTCAATACTTGTAATATAGTTAATCCAGTCTTGAAAAAAGAAGGTAGAACAAATGACAGCTCAAGGTCCATGCTGATGTCATTTTGTGCAGTTTCTAAGATCTTCTTCGAACAAGTAAGAAAATGGGCTCCAGAAAACTCTGAAAAATTATTAATTATATGACAAGTTAAAAAAAAAAAAAAAAAAAGGCTGTCTGTGCTTTTGGATTAATACTCCTTTTGAAACGCAGAGGGCTGGTTGTTCATCAGAGGGTTAACTTCACAACTGAGGAACCTATCTAGGAACAAGATTGCCCTCTGCTGGAAACTGATGCTGGAAATGGAAGCTATGCAGAAACCACCTCCATTCTAGTAAAATAGGGAAGTCAGAAAAAGCTAGCGAGAAACATTCCAATGGAAGATTACAGACACATTCATAGTACCTCAAAAAACAGAAAAATTCTGAATTTCATTGCCATAAGCACATAGGACTAGCATTTTGCAAGGCTTTAAAAGTGAAGTAAACTGAGACACAGCAAAAGTTTTCAGAATCTTAAAGACTTAAAACTCATACAGTTTTATAACTTTCTGCAAATATCTGTGATCGTGGAGGAGCATAAGGCTAAGTCTGCTCTTAAATTCATATTTCTTGGCATCTGCAGTGATGTCCAGAATAGTCTCCATGCACCAGAGTACATTGGTTTTGATTACTAATACCATTATCCATTGTGATAAAAAGCCAGAGGAGTGGAATATGCCATCTCAATATCCCACAAACCAACTCAGAGTTAATAATGTTCCATTGATATTACTGGCAGTTGATTTTTACTGGAATGACAAATAAAAAGCAATTGTAAAAAGCAGAAGGAAACATCTAAGATAGAGATGTCAGCATGTTTAATTTAATGCCTTTGGCACAACTATGTAAAACAAAGCAAAGATTCCTTCAGGCAGGCAGGCAAAGAAACTTTGTTACCATGTGGTTTCATTGTGATTCCTAATACATAACAAATGCAGTAATAGAATTTGATCTTTTCTGCATGAGCAGCAAGCAATCCTCCCCTGGCAAAACCAGACCTAAGCTATATGGCCTCTGCATGAACCAAATCAAACACTAAATCACAGTCTGACACAGTGCAATATGGCATTATAGTTATTACTTAACTAATAAAAATAATTTACACTTGAGAATAAGTAATCTCATATATGGACAGAGCATGAGTGACTGGAGCGAAACATTAAAATTAAGCAGAATTTCTAAAGTTCTTAAAATTGAGGAAATACAAATACACATAGCCTAAATCTAAGAAAAGAGAAGACATGCAGAAGTAGAACAAAGCACAAGGATATGGGGTTACTGGGAAGAATGTGGGGTCAGGAATATATAAAACACATCCTCAGTCCCACCACAGTGATTCTGTTATCAATGCCTGACCTAGCCAGAGCTTCAGGTGGAGCTTGCCCTTACTTAAAGAACCCACAAAAGCCAGGAAGTATATTGGAAGCCCAAGTCTTGTAAGACTATAGAAAAGAATACTTTAAAAGATTCAGAGTGAGAAAGCACAGTCTGAGTACCTTGAGACACTAGCATTACTAGAAAAGAGAGGTGACAATTCTGCCTTCTCAGTGCATCCTGTACACAGTGGCTCCCAATGCAGTGCTTGCAGTAAGTGCTGCAAGATCTGCACATGTCCCTCTGAGTCTCAAGAGTCTCTTTCCTTCACCTCAGAGGCAAGACCTTGTTTCTGCTCCTCGCTTTTGGCAGTGCAATCTCTCTCCCTCTCCCCCTGCAACCAGCTGTTTCCCAGGTGAGGAGCAATCTCCCCTTTACAGCTCCATAGCTCTTACTCTCCATTTTAAATGCACATCACATATTAAGCAAGGTATTGGAAAGTAACCCTGCCTATGGCAGACAGGTTGGAACTAGATGATCTTTAAGTTCCCTTCCAATCCAAATAATTCTGTGATTTCTGATTAACATAGAAAAAATTAATGTAACAGGCATACTTCATAGCGTCTTGGCAGAAGCTGAAGGAAATCTACTGAGGCTCAAAACTATGAAGTTTCTCTGAAAGAGTCTCTTCGCACTCAAAACATACTGCCTTTGAAATACTGCCACAGTGTGTTCTGCTGACAGTCTAACTTCTGTATTGTTCAAAAATAGATGTCATTGAAAATGTTAATGTTCTATTTACAATCTCATTATTTTTTGAGATTGCTAAAACAAGGACCTTCTTCAGGTGAAAATTTAAAAATCTGAACAAAGTTGAAGAATGGGAGGAAAAGCTGTTTGTGAACTTTGCTGAATACTTTTCTGAAGTATTCAAAAACCAGGTATTCAAGGAGCAGGAATAGAGATCTGTATTTTTTTAACCGCGCTAATAGCTGAGCAACATCCAGTAATGTAAAAAAATCTCCTGCTCTGTATCTTCATCTGGAAACAGGTGTAATAGTGAGCATTTTGAGAACACAGAAGTGTGTTTATGTGTGGCAGTACTGTACTCTTCAGTTAGTTACCTGAAGTTCAAAAACTGATCTTTCTTTGTCCCAGTGCCTCATGGGTGAACATCAATCCATTTGGGAGATTGCACCAAATATTTCTATGAATAGCTACATCAGTGTGGGCTAAGAGACCCAATTAAGTAGTAGTCATAAGAATCAAAGCCACAAGCTAATAAATGCTGTCATAATTTCTAGATTAATGGATCACTGATCTGGAGTATTAGTCAACTCTTCTTGACCCAAGACAAATGATCCAGGCTGGAGACTCAGTATGAAGTGAGGCGTCAGTGCTTGTCCCACATGAACCAGAGGTGTCTGGGAGGCTGTATTTGCTCCAGACTGGTCCAGGTCCTGCTTGCCCAGACATTCCTACACTTCTCAGTTAACAGAGCCATCAGTGGCTTCCTTCTTTATATTTTACCTGCATAACTTGGGCACTTCCCACAAAAGTCACATGTCTGCTTGGTTGACTTGTCTTCCATTACCCCATATAACTGAGAGATAGTACTGATGTAACATAATTTTTAAAAGGAAAAGGTTTAGAATCAACAGATTAAATGTTAAACGGTCAAACACGTCATAAGTGTGTATTAGGATGCTGGACTGTGAATTTAAATGTTTGAAATGGGTAATTAATTTTCTTCTGCAAATAAGATGCCAGAGAAGCAAGGCAGAGGCCTCTGGTGAGAAACAGAAACTGCCACGGCTCTTTTCTTCAGCTAGAATTTGTCAGAGCCCAAAAATTTTATACATTACATTGACTATTTTTTTCTCCCCCATTTATTTTGCTTAAAATTTCCCAGATGTTATTGCATAACTATGCTATTTCATAACTATATTTGTTATTTCATAACAAATATATACAAATATGTATATTTTGTATATGTTGATGAGGTTTCTATTGAGGTAATTTAACAGTTAAATCTTAAACTACGATTGTCTCATTTTCAATAAGCGAAAATCAAATTAGTGTCTTATTGTCTCTTCAAGTAGAAGGGAATAAATTATTCCCTTTAGTAGAAGAACCTTTTAGGATTGCTTGGTGCAAACTTCAGTACAATACAATAAGTTTTAAAATCTGAATAACTACCTTTTGTTTAAGCTTGTATAGCAAGTGAGGCTTCTACTTTGAAAAGCAGGGGGAAATTATATTGTCTGTAATAAATGTTGTTGATAGTCTTTTCTGATTATTTTCCACGCAAAAGGATAGGGCTATGAAATGAAAATAATCTTACTAAGAAAAGAGATTCAGTCTTGAGTCCTGATTTTACCTTGTACTCCTGTTTTTTGATTTTGAACATTTCATTCCATCTCCATGGTCCAGATTAATCTTCTGTTATAAAGGAAGTGGTACCACTCACAGCCACTCATTTGGCTCACAAAGATTTTAACAGATATTATAAACTCATTTAACTCCTGGTTAAATAAATTGCAGTGGTAAAATCGGTAAAATAGTTGTGTACAAATACAGAGCATTTTCCTTCAATAAGTTCTACAAGAAGAACTGAGGCAGAACCACGTGTGTAGAACTGAGGCAGAGCCCACAGTGTGCTGAGACCAGCTCATGTGAGTATGAGCACTGTTAGGCTCTAGCAGGTGACCATGCAGCCACAGGACATTTGTCCTGGGGAGAAAGCACAGCCCCAAGCTGCCTTGGTTATGTGACAGTTTCACATGCCAACACATTCCCTGGTGTAGTGCTTGAAGGAAGAAATATATTTTGTTTCCTAAGAACCAGATTTCTGTATTTGGTGGCTAAAGAACAATGCTTCTGGCAGCTCATGTAACAATGAGCAGCACCATACACTTAGTCAATAATGCAGGTGTAATAGTTAAAATGTGTGAATGCTGTGTGCTTGGTTATTATTTAAATAATACTCTGAAGAAACTTTGGCTTTTCTTTGTACTACCTCAGATTTTTGTCCTTCTTGCTAAAGACAGTGAAGCATTTGATAAATCAATGGCTATATAGTGAGGTGGGGAAAGAAGGAAAGTAATAATTAGGGAGCCACAAAACACAGCCTGAGGGTGACAGACCCACTTTAAAAGAATAATTTACATACAAGGAAGAAATCATGCTCCAAATAGACAGAATGCAAGAATAAGACTGGTCTCTTTGTGACAGAGTTTGTTTCTTTCATCCAACTACAGTAATAATACTTTTTTCTTTTGGCTTGCCAGAATAAGGGCAAAGAAAAAAATAAGTTCCTCATTAGTATCTCCTTTTATCTCTGAAAAGCTTGCACATAAGATCTTGGAATGCATTTACATATTAACTTTTTCAATCTAAGCCTCTCTCAGTCAAATTTTCTCCGTATCTGACTACTGTTATGGTCCCCTTCGCTTCAGTAATGGAAGCAAAATCTTTCACATGCTCATAAAATCTTTTACTTAACTGAAGAAAAGTAAGCATAATGATATTAGATTTGGGATAGTTTGACAATTCTTCCTCTTCAGAAGACAGTATATGGGTTATGAAGCAAAAGGACATGGCCACTCCAACAAACAGTACCGCCACCTGCATAGGAAATCCAACTGAAAAGCTGCATACAGATCAGCTCTTCCCAAAAACAGCTGAGGGGGAACAGAAACATGGTATATCTTGAAGCTGAGAAGGGGAAGATGAGCAATGCCTTCCTTTTTATTTACATAACTGGTCATGGATTTATTTCTTTTTTGATATGAGAATATTTCTGGAGGACTTCAGATGAGGAGCCAGGGACTCTGAGTGTTACAAAAGAATAATGTTCCCTTTTGTCATGCTGCCACTGAAGAGATGATATTCAAATGCAGTTGCTACCATTGCTAATGCCTCACCAGCACATGCTGTCTGTTATCTTCCTTCAGTTAAACCCACACCCTTGTTGCCCTTGCTCTCAGTATTACCACTTTTTATATGACAGCTGTGTCCTCTTTGAGTCACAGGCCCAGGCTGCTCTGCTGCTGCCTTGTGACACATCTCAAGTCAGCTCAGGGGAAGTGGAAAGGGGAAGATCTTCTGGTGATCTTGACCTGATAGATAGGACAATAAAGTCTTTCTTGTAGAGATCTTAACAGGTTCAAGCAGAGGAAAGGTGGTGTGTGTGGGTCTCACCCTAGAAGTCTTCTGGCTACCATGTTCATGGTTCAAATTATGTCGCATACTTAAATCAGCTTCAGAATACTTGATCAATTGAGAAGTGATGTAGATATGTGATACTTTCTACATCTCTATCACAGGATTGTCACACAGATCAGTATCTCATCTGAAGTGGAAAAGAAAGCAACTGAAATATCTGTAGCTCTGGAAGCCATGCAGAAAAAGCTACTCTGATGCTGCTGGGCCTGTGAGAATGCGCAATCCAATGGCACAAGCCCTCTGCCGGAGGGGGAAAAAAAGCCTGTCTCAGTTCTTATAAAGGTGAAGCTGAGTTTTACTGATGTTGACATTATTTGGCTTTGCCTGTGTTCCCAGGGTCTTTGTGACATCCCAGTGTGTGGGATTTTTAACAAAAGCAAAACTAGACCCTATCCTAAAAACTCTGCTGAGACGTATGGGATTTTCATAGTCCTGATATCTGCAAATTCACCATGCAGGGACATTACAAATGTTCTTCATTGATATGAACCAGGTTACTCATTCAAGTTAAATATTTGGTTAAGTAATCTGGAAATATGGCTTCACTATTAAATTTGTGGCATAATATAGCATTTCACTGAGGAGCAGGAAGGAGAAAATGTAGATTTACAAACTCTAGATTTAAAGTTGGTAATAAGAAGGGAAATGTTTCAAGGACCTAACATTAACATAAAGATCTCACTGTCTTTCATAGTGTCATTTAAATACATCATATTTTATATCTATGTTGTACATCAGATTCTCAGATAAATCTAATTGAAATACTCAGCGTGTTTGCAGGAAACATTTTCAAAGCCAGAACTGTCTTTCTATCTGATCATGTGTCACATTTTACCTCATTGCCTCTCTCTTGAGGATGTTCTTATGAAGTGGCACAGGGAAATTCTCTCTGGTTTTCAAACAGGGAGCTGAAACACGGCAGTACCATCTATCTTCTCTCCCAGAAACCCAACTAAAAATCTGCCTTCCAGTATGCCTATTTCCAAAAACATATTTAGGGGAATCTAGCTTTTTCTAAGTTCAGGTTACCCATAGGAAAATAAGACAATTCTAGTTTCTCAAAGAATTTGGGAAGAATAAAGGTATTTTACTCCATGTTAGGAACCCTGCCTCAGGAGTCTGAACACATTTCAAAGTTGATAAAAATTTCTTATAGGAGGAGTGTGAGAAGGCTTTATGTCCCATTGTGTTTACTTGACACAGCTGCACATCCACTAGGCCAGCTATGCTTGCAGGTGTGTTATTTGACAGATTTGGAAATCTGCAGCCCCAAGGACATGGTTTTTCCATACCAGACTGACACAAAGGTGCATAGGCATTCTCTACTTCTTTCCACGCTATATCTGGTATTATGTACCCACACCATTCACATATTTTGCACATATTTTAAGGAAGAGGTGCTCCAATCAGTCCATCTGATCAATATCTTCAGGACTAAGGGACAAGGCTGTATTTTTCAGCCAGTTTTCCAGGCCATTTTATCTAGTGAATTCTGAGAGTTTTCTGACTGAAATAGGAAATGCATCCCTCCTTATTATTTACTATTTTATGTTAGACTACTTTTATGTGAGGTTGCCCAAATTCCCGTGCCACTGACTGATACGAGGATAAATCAATGAGAAGGGCATTTGGATTATACACTCTTCAAAACAAGCTTTTTTTTCTACCATTAGTAAATATACTTGACTGTGAAATAGGAATGAAAGACCAGCTGCTCTTTGTTATTAGAAGACATAAGAGTACAGAAAGGTAGTTTTAGTCATGTACAACTTTTACCTTTTTTAAAGGCTCCATCTTGAATGAGTATAAGAGAAAATATTAGTCAAGATGAAAGATTAAGCAAGCAATGAACAACGACTCTAGAAAATTTATAATAGCAAATCTGGAAATATGAGCCATTTATTTGATTGGAAAATATAGGTGAAGAGTCAGAAGAAAAGTTTGTTCACACACAATTGGCTCTTGTTATTATTATAAGTGCTCCATCATTATAGGCACTTCTCAGTGTCTGCTCAATGATTTGAGCCTCTTAATATCAGGTAAACTCAGGTAAAATCCTGAGTTGTAAGTCCTGAGCTGTGGATCAGTAACCCTGATGAGATGGAATTAAGACTCTGTGATTCAAGTGTTAATCAGACTTGAAGCACTCTGGGAAATCTGAGCAGGAAAGTGGTTGCTGTAGATATTGCCAGTGTATGCCAGATGGTGAGCTGCAGATTCAGTGTGCAGACTGCATTTTACATATATATATGGCTGGCTGTGACACAGGAAAGGTTTTAGTACAGGCTCCTGACCAAAGAGCTCAGATATATTCTTTCAGATATATCTGACTTCACCAAATCAGTATGGTTCATTCCTTCTTCTGATAACATTTGCTCAGAACATTCTGCTTCTTTCCCTCCCATTCACCATGTACTGATGAATTTGACTTGCTTTTCATTTTTATTCTTATTGGGCAATTGTATCTTTTGCGTACTTTCCTATATTTTTTGGTGAAATGTTTTAACTAAATGCTAAAAGGCAATGAGGTTAAAGAAATTAAGTCACTAAAAGACTCTGTCCTTATTTTAGGTCTCCATTTTCTGAAGAGTACCTATTATTTTGAAGAGTCCTATTATTTTGGATAATCACTGTAAGGAAATATAACCTAAAACACTAGAACAAGACTGCATGATGAGGTTGAAAGAAAGCATTTTGCCTCTCCCCCTCTCTGTCCTCCTTTTTGGGGCTGCTTCCAACAACCGGAGTGGGTAAAGTCTGAAGTCATCTGACTCCAGCATCATGATTTTAAAAGGAAGAAGCTCATCTTTTCACATCCCACTTCCAAACTTTTGCAGGCATCAGTGACCCAACCCAAAGACTCTGCAGAAAGAGATTATATCTCCTGTGAGGACATTCATTCCTTGTGCTATGAATCCCTTATGCTGTCAAATATTGTGCTTTTAAAATTACTGGTGTTTTCCAAATCACCGAGAATTGACAAAAAAACCCAGACAAACTGCAAGGAAAAACTCTGGGTGATGCAGTGTCTGCAATCACCTTGTTCTATTGGCTCATGAATTAACATACCAGGAAGAATATACTAGGGTGAAATTTTGAAAAGGGAGAAAAGAGAATGGAAGAGAAGAATAATAATCATTCAGAAAATACAGCATTCAGGTGGATAGATCACCTGAATCCAAAGCTCTAATTTTGTTGTTCTTTCCTCCCTTTTTTCCACTTCAGCCCTAAAGGTTTTCTCTACAAAGGAAAAACCGTCAGTGGTGTAAATCTCTAAGTGTTTCTATGTCACAACTTTACTTCCTCCTTTCTGCCAGGAAAGGAATTGCGTTGTCAGCTTGTTGAAGTCCTCTGCCCTATTAGCAATGCCAGCTCTAGCAGGAGAAAGGCCCTCTGGGGAACTCTGGTTCAAAGATGCTGGTCTTTTCCACTCATCAGACTAGGAACAGCAGTGGTCTGTAAGAAGATACCACTGCCACATCTGCTGTCAAGTGCTCCACAGCTGGCTCCAAATCATAGTCTTTCTGTGCCCACATCTCCAGCAGGACAGCTGAGGTAGCTCTCAGAGTCTTTCTTTGTTGCTGCTAAAGTTTGAATGGAAAATGCACAAAGTGTTTGAACAGGAGCAAAGGGAATGAGGGGAGACCATCCAGTGGGTATGCTGGAATGTGCTGGCACAAACATCAGCCTGTAAGCCAAGAGGCTTAACCTGGTCACCACACTGGCCCCCACAAATGCTTCTTTTCCTGCTTGCATAGAAATCTGGATCTATTTCTTGAGCTTGTACTCTGCCATGACTGCCCCCTGTGAAGGATCTCAGAAAAGGAATCAGCTCCCATGGCTGTCTAGGCTGGACTTGGCAGTGCTGAGCAGCTGTGTTACTGATTGTGTCAGTGCTGCCCTTCTCAAGTATTACTCCAGTTCGTAAGAGAATGACACACAGTCCTTAACCACAATTATTGCTACACCAGTAACATGATAAAAACAGCATGAGGCATTAGAATATGCTCATCCCTAAAGCCATCTTTCCCAGCAGAGCACACGGTCTGACTTCTTTCAAACAAAGAGATGCATTTTAATGAAGAGAAGACCAGTGGGTTGAGGGAGAGACTAGGCAAAATTTGATATATTTAAAAAGATGGGTGCATTTGTATCTTATAAAGACAAGCAATAATGCCTACAGTATGTGCCAAGCATTCTGCAATCTCAAAATGCTGGAAGCCAGCTGATACATGGCATTATTTCCAGACACCAAGCAAATTACACCCTGGATTCTGAATCAAGAAAAGAAAAATTGTCCTTAATGTTTTTAAGGTATTAAATTTTAAGGTTGCATTTCAAATAGACAGTTGAGTAAAATTAGACTGAAGGATAGTCTAGGGTTCTAAGTTAATGTTGATTAAAATCTGCTTACACTTTTTGTCTCTGCTTCTGTTGCATTGATCACATGCACTATTTAAATTATATGTCCTGATCTGAAATTATATTGCTATCTATGCTGAAGAAATAGGATTGTCTTGAAGACATTTATTGTATTTACTTGTGCACAACTGCAAATGCTTTTAGGAATTACAAGAAATGCACTCTCAGTTTAAGTGGAAACATCTTTGCTCCGACTGTTATCTTATAAATCAAAGTGAACTCAATAAAGGCTATATTAAAACAGTAAAAAGTGAGATTGTTAGTTGCTGAATGGGTATCAAACCTTGAATTTCTCACTCAGCTATTATTAAGCCTCCTTTTGAAACTTAAAAAGTGAGATTGTTAGTTGCTGAATGGGTATCAAACCTTGAATTTCTCACTCAGCTATTATTAAGCCTCCTTTTGAAACTTAAAAAGTGAGATTGTTAGTTGCTGAATGGGTATCAAACCTTGAATTTCTCACTCAGCTATTATTAAGCCTCCTTTTGAAACTAGTAATAAAAAATACAATCCAGACTCTCCGTCTACAGTTCTAACGTGATATCAGCACTGCTGAAGTTCAGCAGAAGCTGGCTTTAAGTGCTTCTCTTCTTACCTCTTCCAAAGTACCATGCTGTGGATTCCCACTGCAAAGGAAGGTGGGTAGCAGTTACATAGCTTCACAGAAGCTGGCCCCTGATAGAAATTAACTCCTGCATCCTGGCAGTGACTCAGGCAACTTATCTGAAGCAGACATGTATTTCTACAAAGACTTTGCAAAATCTGTAGTAGGAAAAAGCGCTAGCCATGTGAGAGTCAGGAACCCAATTTTATGCTTATGACACATTACACAGAGGACATTTGCTGACAGGGCCAGGTGTTCTATCATAACCCCATTAATTTAAAACAGAAGAGTTTTATTGTTTTTTTTTTTTCCCCAGCAGAACTGATTTTAGGCCAGCAAAACAACTTTTTGCTGGCTTTGTTTTCCTTCACTGCATAATTTAGCATTCCAAAAATACTGCAGATTGATGATGGTGACATCTGAATTCAAAGCATTCCTGCAAGGTCTACAGCTAAGCATTACAGTTATTGACTCCCCAGTCTGCCACTGATTGTACACAGAGCTTGCAAAAAAAAGTGCACTGATTTTTTTTTTAATATTATATATTTTTTAAGATCTTTGCATGAAAGAGAGGGTTTAGACTACTTAGACAACTCACACAGAATAACTTATATTTACATCTTGTTTTTCTCTACATAACTTGATTAAGGCATACTTCCACTCTCCTGGAGCAACTGTAAAAAGATTTTTATGTGCTCACACATAAATAAGCAGAGGACAGTTTAGTCCTTTAGACAGTTTAGTTTGTTCATTGTCATAAAATTCTTCGAGTCACTTTTAAGAAGCTATTGTGTGAAGTTATCACTGGAAACTGGACAACTGTAGAAAACAGGATGCCTGTATATTTTCCAGCATAAAGAGCCAGTTATCAGACAATAGATGGTTTATAAAACTGTAAGAGGTTAAATATCATTATGAACAGTTGCTTAGACTATTTTCACAGCATTGATTTTTTTTCTCACAAGCTCAATCCCTCTCAGAAAAACTTTGCATGAATGTTGAAGTTTACACCTTGGCTGAGCCCATGGAAGATGCTGAGAAATCACACATGCATGGAGAAAGAGAGCATCGTGGTAATGTAGTAACATTCACAGTACTACATGGTGGGTGGCTTAGAAAACAGCCTGTAAGCTGTGTCCTGGAAAATCAGTTCCAAGTACTGCATTCTTATTTAATAAAGAACTAAATTTTATTTATATCTATTATGTGTAGTTTTATTTTTGCCTCAAGTCATGTATCTCAGGGATGTCAGAAAACACATTTCTATCATTTTAAGTGATGTTTCCACACAGTGAGCTTGTGTCAGTCATGATCTGCTAACAGAGTCTATACAGTGACCCTTCCTAGTCTACCATATATGATATACCTACAGGAAAGGAAGAGAAAATTATATTCACTCTTCTAAAATCTATCAGAAAAATAAAAAAAATCTGATAGGCATAATACCTTTGAAGGACCATGCAAGCTCCTCACAAAAATCCAAGCTCTGAGGTTCATCTGCTGTCAGAGCCTAAGCAAATGGGATGTGATCAGGGCTGGGTACAATGTCAGTCCCTGGCCAACCAGGTGAGCAATAAGGATGAAAGAAGGTGCTGGCCCTTTCAGCATTAAGACAGTTGTGTCCTGCTCTGTGTTGTCAAATGCAGCAAGTTTTTATCGTGAAAGAGCCATTTTAGAATTACGTCCATCTTCACTGTAAAAAAATGATTGTTGTTCTTCAGAGTCCAGCAGAAAACCTCCAGACAAGAGACTCTGAAACAGTAATAACCATTATTTTTCCTCAGTTAATCTCTAAATATTTATCAAATATCTGCTCTTTGGCCTGAGACACAAAAATNGTCTCTAAATATTTATCAAAGATGTCAAGTATCAGTACCCTACTCTTTGGCCTGAGACACAAAAATTAAGTTATCTCTCATGGTGTCTCAGTAGGAAAACATATGTGTCATAGCAGAAGGCTTGGATGGCATTCAACAGATTCTTGCTCCTTATGACAAGAAAAAAAAGGAACTTCTTTCCATCCTCTTGTATGTTTTTTTCCACTCTTTTCCTGTGGCACTCCTATGCAACCAAATTCCTATTTTGCTGATGCATATTATTTTTTTGTTTTAAATAGTGTTCGGATTCTTGAGGGAAATGTTGCTCTATAGCAATAATATAATAGAGAAAATGATATATATGATTCATTCTAAGCTAATTGCTAATAAATATTAATATTAAACACAGCAAGCAATAGAGCTTTTTGGAGGGATTTTCCACAGCAATTGCACAGAATCCTTTAAGATCAAATCAATTAATATAATTACCCTGAATGAATTTCAGTATAACATATACTTCCACCTCACACTTTACATTTCAGCTTATGAACTATTCCCAGATTTGGGTGAAAGAAAACAGCCACAATAGATAATAATCAAAATATACATTGAGGAAAAAATAAGGAAAATCTCACCATGAGGCATCACAATAAATTACAAATAACTTTTCATTCTGGAGGGACAAAATTTTATTCCAAATGTTGAAACACATTTGGCCTTTGTTATCCCATTTTCATCAAAGGATGAAACAGATCATGCCCGCTGTGTAGGTACATCCATTAAGCAGCTGAGAATGTCTACCTGATCTGGCTATTGACTGAAGTCAATAGACACCTATACTGACTTCAGTAATGAACTTCTTGAAACAATCAATTTTACCCCAGCAGCTCCTGCTGTCTTGATTCATTTAAAAATCACGATAAAACTTTGTTGAAGAAGCATTTGGAAAACTGTCTTATCACTGCAGGAAATACAAAACCTATTCATTACCCTTTGGATACAACACGAGGCTTGAAAGTATATCGAGGTATTTTTTTAAAGCAGTGAACAACAAATATCTGCATCTACTTTAGTAATATTCTGGAAAAAAAAAACCTATATCCTTACCCCAAAATTTTGGTGGCCATGTGATTGGAGGAAAAGTACTGTTCTTATCCATAACATCCAAATAGCAAATATGGAATGGTACGTCCACAGAGGAGCAATGGTTTTCTGAAGGTTTGAAATTTTGCACTAGAAGCAAAGCTTTTGTGCTGCCACGGAACTGTGTTGTTTGCCTGAAAGGAAATGAATGTATCACATTTCCTGCTTATGGACTCGAATTAGTAAGTGCTTGCCTTATCTTGGAACACCACATGGTTCCCGAGACAGGGAAGTAGTTTCCTTCTCGTCATTTCCTCAGCCAGAGCAAATCGACTCAGAACAATACCAAATCACTCCCTTCTCTGAAACTTTTTGAACTCCAAAATCCAGAGATAGAGACATGAAAATTCCTTTCTCTTTCCTTTAAGAATTTTTTAAGTTGAAGACCTTCCTTAAACATCCAAAAGCACTTGTATTCGGTAGGAATTTTCAATAAGAAAAAAATCCATCAAGAGGTTTTTAATGGACCCCAATTCTTTAGGATATTAATTTAGGGTATAGGATGGTTAAGTATTCACCATTGTTCCTAGGCTGGTTTGAGGAACTAGCTGGGCCTGACAGTGTAACTGAAAATTTTTTCCTTTCCACACCCCATTCTGAAATATGAGTTCCCTGGAACACAAACAGGCTTTGAGCTAATTGCTTGGACACGTTTAACACAAGGCAGTGTTAATTCCCCAATGGAATCGTAGGAACTGCTGCTATATATATATAGCAATAACAACAACCCTACAAAAGAAAATGGACAAGATATTTAATGACATAGACCTGGAATTAATGGAGAATGAATGAACATTGATAAAATATATGATTTTTTATTTATGTGATAATTTCTGTAGAACCAAGTTTTAGCTATTTTCTTCTTAAATATATTTCAGATAATGGATGTCCATAAACATTCTGCTTTGAATGGAAACCTCTGTTCTCTGAAGAGGTGTTTGAGGATTTTCTTGCCCTTATACTATAAGAAACCCAAACAAATCCAAACCCACTATTAGCTACATTTATATTTCATAATGAATATTTAGAATTCCCTAAATTCAGGATTATTCCAATCTTAAGATTTGGATGTAGCATAATTTTAAGGTTGAACCTTTTCTGTTTTGTTTCAGTTTGGTTTTGTTTTTCATTAAAGAGATGTTTAAAAATATTGAGTAAAGACACCCTGGTGATTAACGGAAGACTGATAGTTTTCAAAGCTCATTCTTAAAATAGCATATCCAAATACTGAGTTAAGAACTTAAATAAAAAAGGTCTGATTTTCAGATGACTGTGAAAAAGATACAACTTCATAAGAAATTCTGGGATTACTTAGTTTCAGTTGGGACACTGATACCAGAGTAGATGCTAAAAACACACAAAATAAATAGTTATATGACTAGGGTTAGATTTGTGCCCTAAGAGCATACAGAAATAAAACAAAACTGTATTTTTTTGTATTTTATTGTAAACTATAAAATGAGAGACTTAAATTATTTTAGTTTACTGGCTGCATCTATTGAGATGATCATTGCAAAAAAGAATTGAACACTGACCTTAATCTAGTTGAAAAACATCTGGGTTCAGACACAAACACATGTACAGATAATTGCATGTGGCATATAATCAAGTGTATGAAATATGAACCTTAATTCTTTGTGAAAAAGTCAACAGCACTGAAAAATAAGACAGTTTCTACCTTGACAGAGTGTTCCAAGATGGGAGATTTTTGGTTTCCTCAAAAAACAGCTGATTTGGGTAATTTCCAGCTGCAGATCAGAGAAGCTGCACAACCCAAAGTCTTACGTGTGCCACACAACCGTAATGCCTATCAGCACTTTGCAGCAAATAAAGTTTTAAATGAATCAAGATGATGTGTGTTTAAACTGACTTGCTAAGCAGGAGGTTCTCTCAGGTTGGTTTCAAACTGTTTTTCCACTATTTACTCTTGCAAGAAAAAGGAATAATTGCTAGTTTGGGTAACAGAATTAATCTAAAATGGGTGCAGCATATCAAATCCTGAGACAAAATCACAGTATGGTTTGGGTTGGAAGAAGCCTTAAAGATCATCTAGTTCCAACCCCTCTGCCTTGGCAGCATTGGAACCTTCCACTGGACAATGTTGCTCAAATCCACATCCATCCTGGCCTGGAACACTTCTGGAGATGGGGCACCCACAGCTTCTCTGGGCTACCTGTGAAATCATCTTCACCAAAAAAGCTAAAGCTGATTGATAAATCATAGACTCTTCTTAATTTATTATTTTAAGTGTTAGACTAATTTTATTCCTGTTCATTTTTTTTCTGAGTATTGCAGAAATATATTTCATTGGTAACCTCACTAATTCTTTCATTATTCTTTATTGAGAGGTATCTTTTCATGAAAATAAAATCATCATAGCTCGAGGTACCCCCATGGGTAAAAATGCTCATCATCTTTCATTATACTGGCAAGTATAACCTTTTTTCAGTTCTGACTGATGGGAGATGGGGGTATGTAGATGATGAGCTGTCAAATACTTTACTGATGGGAGTTCAATTCCAACGAAATGAGCAGTCTTTCATCCTTTGAAAAGACTAATTTAATTCTGTCCTTAAAGGGTTTGAATGCACTGATTAAATTAGGGAAGGTGCTTTGAATTTACAAATCCTCAAGAAAGGGAAGAACTTTAAGGGGAAAATATGTGTGATGGGTTCCATCGTACTTCGGAAAAAGCATGGGCAACCAAACAGTGGGAACAGAAAGCAGTGCTGGCAGGGGAATAGTCACCTGCTCCCTCAGCTGTGGCAGGAGGAACCAGCACCATTGCCAGCCTGCTCTGAGGATGGCAGCTGCTTGCTCCAAGCCATTTATGCTCTCCCCAGTAATATATTAGGATTCTTCTATTTTTCTTTGCTATCCCAGTAGAGCCTTGACTGGCTAAATATTTTCTGTTTAACATGGTGGACTGAGCTAATTTACTGAGTGCATGGAGATAAATTCAGTTTAAAATATTTTTTCCTGCTTTTCAGGGCTCAGAGGGATAATGTTTGAGTATGATTACTCAGTCCTACAAATTGAACCCAGATCTTAACTGTTGTCAATCACTGCCAGACAGAAGGGTCATACAGCTGTCATCAGAAGAAAAAAGGAGTACCATGTCAGAATTTAGAAAACAACTTGCTGAAAACTACTTCTCAGTTTTTCAGTTGCTTAGTTACTGCAATTCTCAAGAAAACACAAGTATATATGTTGAATTCTCCTGTGTGAACTCACAAAGTCTTTTTATTTCAAATGAAACAGTTCACTGAAAAAAAAATTAAAATAATAGAATGAACATCCAGTGAAACTTTTTTTTTTTTTTTTTTGCACTTTCCATCTGGAGATTATGATTTAAACTGGGATTTCCTTTAATTGTTTCATATTTTAGCAGTCTCATATTTGTCCTTGGTTAGTTTTACAGCTCTCCGGATGCATGAAGAAAAAACTCAGGAATTTCTTTTATTTGACCAGTGATGAAAAATGTCTGCCATCAAACTATCAATGTTAAATGCTGCTCATAATGTAAAAAAAGGCTGAAAAACTACATCTTGAATTTACTGCCTTTAACGACTCACTTCAATTTCAGACAGCAAAGTTCTTCTGTTTACCAGCTACAGGTTAAATGTCCTACTGCTTCATGCTTGCTCTATCATAGTATACCTTTCAATACAATATGACTGCTATGAATAAAATGAAACGTGGCTGCAGTAATATCACCATCTTAGAACACATATTGGTTTCTGGGAGTGTGTTAGTTGTTGCTAATTTTTCTCCAGATTTTTCATAGAAAGTAAGGAAGGTAGGTAGGAATTTCATGAGAATTTCAGGCATTCAGTATTTTTTGGGAGCTGTGAAATCCTAAGGACATAACATAAAAAGAGGATCCGTGATTGCTAATTATTCACCATTACATGATTGAGAAGACAGTGTCACTGTGCAGCATATGTTGTGTTTACTGGAACATGTGTAACATTTTTGGATTCAATACTACTCTCAAAACTACGAAAACATATTTTTCCCTATTATGGAAATCTTATATTATTCATTGAAAGATGACTGAGAGACATAAAAAGAGGCCGAGGAGAGCACTCCCCTTCTCCCAACTGGACACTTTCAGATTCTTGATTTTTTTTCATGATATTTGTGATATTGAAGACTGTGTGTATGTACGTGGGGGTGGAAAAGGAAGGAGGAGGGAATTAAAAGAGGATACACAGCAAAATGAGTTTTATGCTACTGCATTTCAGCACTAGTTAAACTTAAGGTCAGAGAGAAAAAAAAAAAAGGTATTTTGATTCAGGTTTAAATATTTTAAATAAAATATATCTCAAAATCACCCCAGGGCAGTGGGTCCTGCTGGAAGCAATAGTGGTGAGTTATGCAGGCAAAAGACAGTTTTAGCATCTTGGTACTGAATTCCCACAGGCAAACGATAGCTAGGGAGTATGGTGCTGAGAGTTTTGTTATAGGGCTTGTGAGGGTCTATCTGCACTACTCAGTAATGGGTGTCATCTTTGGGGACACAAGGAGCTGAAAGAGGGAAGGGGCAAAGGTGAGCTCTTTGAGGGTAGCAGAAAGTCAGGGACATCTTCTCTCACTGTTACCTCTCTAGCAGATTGCTTGATGTTTTGTGGTGGCCTGCATGACACTAGCAATTTGGAAAGGTGAAAGACCCAAACTCAAACTTTTATTTTATCAGGAAACTAAATTGTAAGTAACTATCCCAGAAGAGGACAAGGTACTGTCATTATCCTAGATTTCTTTCCTCACAGAGAATTAAAATGGAGGCATAAACTCATCTAGTTTCAGCCTTCAAGTTGAAGTTTAATAAACAAATAAAGAGGATTATATGAGATGATTGCTAATAGGGGCAGAACGCTGGAGTCAGCAAGCCAAAAAATCCCTCTTCGTTCTCTGTTCTCCTACAAATGCATCCTGTGAACCACTTCCCACACAGCAGATGAAAATGAAATCCACCAATATGCTTTCCAAAATGAGGAAAATGTTTATCTAATGGACAAATTTGCCAGTTTTGCATAGACTTACAATCTAGCAAAGAGGTTTGCCATTATGTTCTTAGAGAAAAATATTTCCTTGACTTCATCTATGAAGTTAGAGGGCAAAGGGCAGAGAAATAAACCTCAGAGTCTTCTGCTCCCCTGGAAGTCCTGAGACATGCAGTGCTGAAGCATGACATTTAGCAAAGTCATTACCTTAATTCCAGTTGCCCTTCTATTCTTTCTTCTGCCCCCCAAGAAGGGAACCAAGTAAGGGGAGAGAAAGAAACAACACCTAAAAGCAATTCAGTATGACAATAACATTTTATTTTAACACTTTGGTGGTAACTGAGAGAGTTCTACATTTGAACTCAAAATTTTACCTCCACCTACCAGTACTGGATAAGAAAATAATCTCTTGCTGTTGTATTCTGTCCTATAGCTGTTATAAAGATGGAATGAAATGGACTCCACTTCTCCACACCCTAGGATGGTCTGAAATTTATAATTTCATTAAAATAATGTTCACAGCTGCAGCTGTATTTGTTCATACTGAGAGCTATTTCTCTTTCACAAACATCAGTTTTCTGGTGTGAGCAGCATCTTTCATTTATCTTTACAATTCATGAGCTGCTTGGAAGCAGAATTTTATTTGTCCCAAGTGACCACAAGGAATTTAATGGACTTATCCTGCAGCATTCCCTTATTATAAGAAAAAATGATTCCAGTGTATTACCATTTGTGTGTGGAGCTGTGCATCAGTGAATCTGTGTGTGTGTTCAGTACCTCTGCAGTGCTGCTGCCCGTGGGTGGGCAGAGACTGTTCTCTGCAATCCTTCTGCTGAGAGGTAAACTGGGGTTTAGGATCGACACTGTCTTCGTTTTATCACGCAGTTAGTCAAACCAAGCAACAGCATACTGGATTCAAGGGATGTTTCTGGGACCCTTTTTTATAGCCATTTTAGTGGAAAGGGTTTCCCACAGTTATTTCATTGCATGTGTTAGGTAAGAGCCTAATCCAAACACATTGTTGCTAATGAAAATATCTCTAAATATAATGAGATGTCGTAGTAGGTGTGGAGTGGGCAAATAAGCCTCTAGAGGGTATTTATAGCTCCTGAACATCTGAAATATTTTCCAAAAATGAGGATACAAGGATGGTAAGGACAAAACCTTTACTGCCTGTATCTTTTTATGAGGGCTGTTTCCGAAGTTATTCTTCTATAGATTTCAATGCTAAAAAAAATTCAGAGTCACTTTATAATAGTATTTTTCCCAGTCTAAGGTATTATATCTGGATTACTTAATTATTTTTTTCCAGACCTATATCTGGTCCAGCAGGCTAGTCACGAATAAGTCTTTCAGTAACCATACACCACTACAGATACCATTTTGGTTTGATTAGTTAAGTTTACTGTGGGCATACTGCGTAATTTTCATTACTCCATTTGTTTGAGAGAATAACAGATTGAAAAATCTTTTTATTTTTCTAGGCAAATGGCTTGTTACAGTTAAAATCTGCTTTCTGAGTCACATCATAGGTAATGAGTAATGTGAAGCAAAACAACAACAAATGTTTGACAATTATAGCCCCCTTCACCAGTTTACTACTAACATAAAAACTCTAGTAAAAAAAATACCCTTTTCTGAAGTTTAGAGCAAGAGGAAATCCTATGTGGAAGGTTAAGAATGGAGGCATGATGAACAATTGAAGGAAATTGCCTTTCAGTAGTCATGGATGTTTAATCTTCCCATCCTCTGATTGACAGGATCACACCATAGTCATGGTGTGTTCATTTATTCCTATAAATCCAACAATCTTGAGATGCTACTCATGAAATTAGCTGGACTTCTGTTCCTCTTTTACTGTACTTTTGATTTACTGACAGGCAATTCAAATTTACATGACATCAAAATGTTCTAAGTATATGAAGCCAAGATTAACCAGTCAGAAAAGTACAAAGAGTGCAACAATACCTCATAACACTGTAAACAGAGTTTTTGAGGACTATAAAGTCCATGGGCAATGCTTTGTGTGCCAGCTTAGCTTGCTTGGTTTTGTAATTAATTGTTCTTATTATGGTTTCCCCAAAGCTTTCCATATGTCAATCCCAACTCTGTTGTACTTAACTGTACAGACAAATTACAATGAGACTAGATGATTTTCATTTATTCCTTTTTGTGCAAATGATTTTTTCCTGTACTCTGCAGGAAAATATCACAATGAAAAGCAAAAGTTCAGGCTTCCATTCATCGATTTTTTAATGTTTATTCTCTTTGCCCGTCCCCTGACAGCGGTGCACAAGGTCTGGACACTTCACAGGGTGCTTGTTTGCCAGGTCTGTCATGCTTCCCTTGCTTCCTGAGCTGCAGTTCATTAGAGCAGGCCCGCTACTTACTGCTGTAACAAGAAGATGCTGGCGGCAACCTGTTTGTCTGACTTTGCCTTAAGTAGAGAAGTAGCAAAACGTAAAAGCAGGTACCTGATCAGGTTTAAGTGGGAAAAATATAAAAGCCATGTCATGAAAGCTTTTCTTCCCTCAGCATACCTATGAGTCCCAGAGAAGTTATGTCCCAAATTAATTACACAATTTTGCTCTGATGAAAGACTGCAGTAGTCATTCCTTCCACATATACTTACTTTCTAGTCATCCCAGAAGTCCCCAGAGTCACAAAACACCCAAACCCTTGCCCTCACCCTCACCCATATAGCCATCCTAGCCACCTCTGACAATCCGCCCTACTCCCTCTCTCCTGAGACCCACACAAACTTCTGTACTTGTAACCTCCACACCGCTGAGTACCCCAGTCCCTCAGCAAGCTATTTGGAGAGCTCCACAGAGAATGAAAATGCAATTATGGTCCTTTGGAAACTGGTGAATAATTAATTTAACCATTTTGTTTTGCAGGTCATTAATTTTTACTGCTCTCAGATAGCTCACTGTTAAGGGGAGTAAGCTTGGTAAATCTTGTGCTGTAAGGGTGAGAGGTTATGGGCACAGTTATCCAAGCATGGAGTGACTGCAGGAACTCCAGACATAGAAAATCATTTACCAGCAAGTACAAGGAGCTTGGAATACTTGAAAGAACATATGTGCACTTTCATGCATGCTTTTAGTTTTACAATGATGAAACTTTCTGTAGAACAACTCCTGATTTATTCCATAAAGGTATTGGGAGACAAACCCATCTAAAATGTAGGAATTCTGAAACAGATATTTAGCATATGGAAATGGGCATCAGTAAATTGAATCACATGTACTCACAATCATGATCTGAATGACTAAAAATATCAGGAAATAAAATTATGAGAGATGATGAAAATGTTAGGGAAATTAAACTATTAAAACAAAAGCAAAGCATTCAACAGCATGACTGCTTGACATGGGCCAGTCAAGAAACTTAAGAAAAAAAGCACAGTAAGACTAATATGTGGATTAAAGGATTAATAAAGGATTAAAGGACATACGCTAGGAATGACTGCCAACACTTTCAATTAGGTTAACCAAAGATTTTTGTACTGATCAGGGAACAGCCCTAAGACATAAATAAGACCATCAGGACAGTGCATGGACTGAAATTTAAAAAATAAACAAGAAAAAAATGGAGATTTCACTAACAAGACAATAATCAGAAGTCATAAGGGGAAGCAGGAGCAGGGGAATTAATGTCAGCAAGAACACTTCCACTTTCCAATTCTGAAGACAAAGATTAATCACATGTCTTTTGAAACAACGGGTGTTGCCAATTGTCAGAAATATATTATGAAAGATTCTTGTATGGTGATGACAACCTAAATCTGATCTTGAGATAAAGTCAGAGAAAATACCCTCTGACTGGCTGATTAATTGCTTACTGCTTCCTTATTTTGAAGCAGTCAATAAAATGAGCAGTCTGATCTTACCTACATACTTCTCAGAATGAAATCTGTTTGGATTTTTCTTGGGATGGGTTGAGTTGACTGGAGCTAGGATGGGAATTTTGAGATGAGAAAAAAGAAGCAGATTGGGAAGCATGCTTTTCCTCAGAAGACAACAAAAAACAAAAGAAATCCCAAGGATCTAGAGGCTGTCAATGCTGGGTCCTCCCTGGTTTGCTCAGAAAATTATTAGATGGCTCATCTCTAAAGCTGTAATTTAAGGTGGAGATTGTAGGATCAAAGAACCTGGTAAGCTCTGCCTTGTCGTACATGCAGGACTGGGAGTTCAGATTCATCTCAATCATAAAGATGTTCCAAGATTGTTAGACAACTGGGCACTTTATCTGACTTGTAGTTAAAAGTGTAATGTAGTTGCACAGCCTTGTACTTAATGGTTCTGCCAGAATCTCCCCAAAATCCCCAAAAACCCTCACTTTGGAACTATGCAGGGAAAGGTTCTGAGCCAAAATATAGACCTTAAAATTAATTAAAAACAAATGTGTCATTTAGCTCTTCGACATTATATCTGGAATCCTGCTTATGATATCCTGCTTATCAAGTTTATTTTATTGAAACACTGAAGAATGGAAAATCACAGAGTGGTCTGAAGTTGCCAAATCTTGGGCAGAAACAAAATGTCCAGAAAGAATTCTATGGAAAAGGCCAACTCTACATAGCTCTTATGCTCTCAGCTGTGTAAGCCACTACTGACTGTATGGCTCTCTTCTGTGTCCTGAGGATTTGAGTCTATGGCAAGTCAGAGCTGCAGAGTGTTGGTGGTTCAGGCAACTCTATGGCAGGTTGTCCTTTTATTTTTAGGGTGCTGCACTTCAAAATCAGAGGTGCTAGTCAGAACAGTGGCTGTTGCAATCATCCCCACCAAGGCAACATGAATACAAAATCAGGCCATTCTGCTCTGACTGTATTTTATAAAATCTGTGTAAACAATGACAAAATCTGTCTCTGGAAAACAGACAACAGTTATGAAATCTCCAGGAATAAACACAGAGGAGTTAGAAGCATCTGGACCTTAATACCATAACTTTGACAGGCATCTGCAAACAGCACTACCAAAATCAAAGTGCATAATGGTCCCCATGACATGGAGCACCAGTTTTAGGAGAAGTGATACTGGCAATTTGAAGTAAAACCCTGCAAGGATTTAAATCACCAGTGGGCTGTCTGAGTTTCTCTTTCAGCTACAAAACTTAATTTTTGTGGGCCAAAGAGACACAGTTATGAGAGATTTTTTACAACAGAAAACCTCTTCCAAAAGATTGTTTGTTCTCCCAAGAACATCAATTAACTACAATTCGGTCTATACAGGAAAACATATTCACCCAAAGCATTAAGGCAGCAAGAAAGAGTTCCCTTGGGGACTTTTTGCCCTAGTGGAAGAGCATATTTACTGAATAATTATTGTGATGAATTTAAACTACATTCTGTATTTTTTTATTGTGCCACAGTATTTTCCTGAAATAAATGTTGCAGTGTAGTCTTGAAACTACCTAATTTACCTGTAGTCACAGATAAATGTGGGAAACATCCAGTGTAAAAATTCAGACATTGTAGCAATGAATGACTCACATGAAATGCACTCATCTTTAGGATAAAACATAGCACTGAAACAGTGGACACAGTTAAAGCCAAGAGATTAGTAGCATATAATTTTGGAAAAAAGAAATAGAGACATTTTGTAGGCATGATACCTTACTCTTTCAACATTGCTTGGCCTTTTTATTGGCCAATTAGAAATCTCATCATTTCATTCTTAGGTTTGATCTACCAATTCAGAAAGTGTTTGTTCTTAATAAAATTCCTGCCTGTTTCTATATGAGAGATTTGTGTACCATTATTTTTCATCGTCTCTTTATTATATTATTCTTAAAACTCTTACTCTAAATAAGCGCTTTTTTTACAGAAATTGCAATACTGTTTTAAATGACACCATCTGTTTTCATAGAAAACAACATGCTTCCTACTCATTATATGCTATTAGACAAACACAGAGCTTCAAGCTCTTGAATGAAAATGAACATGCTAAAAAGCATGGATGTCTCAAAAGGAACCCTGACATTGTTCAGAAGAACTTCTGGTGGTACCTGTCAACATTACACGATAGAAAATGTCTAATAACTTTAATTCTACAAAGATGGCAGATTTCTGCCCTTGGAAGTTCACATGAATACCGAGATGTTTCTTTTACCTAATGAGTTTAAGATATATTCAAAATTAGGTCAGGAAAGATTTTGGCTAAATTCTTTCACTCAGACATAGTGTACAGTGGGTCAGATATATGCCTTGTCATTTAAAATATTTACCATACTAAACATATTTTAGATATTTAATTTTAATAGGTTTTTTTCATACGGTTTTGTAACCATACCACAATAGAAGTCAGAAAATAGAGCTTTGAAACTTCAAGCATAATGACAGTGACAGAGAATAGTCACTGAGTGTCTGTCAGCCAACAGCTGAGTAATGATAGCGGTCGTGAGAATCTTAAACATGGTGATTACAGATTATGAAAAATAATGGAACCAGGGTTTCCTCCAGGTAGATATTATATTATCAGGGAGATTAGCCTCACACTGGATCCATGTGATGCTTACAACCACTGAAGTAAAGCAAAGAGGTTCAAAATCCATTTCTTCATAGAAAAATAATGCTTTCTCCAATCTCTGACAGATTTCACCTGCTTTCTTATGTTTTGGCAAAATCAGTTTGTTCCTGTCAGATGCTGTAGCTGCCTCATGTGGCACACCAAACTTCTCACCCCTTATTAAATACCCTGTTCTCAATTTCTGTTTAGATCTCCTTTCATTTAGACCTTAAAAGACAGCTCCAAATCGTCTAATGATCCCAGCTTTCCTGTGAGCCCTCTCTTCTTACCAGGTTACTCTTTTAATTTAGTCTCCAAATCATCATTTTACACTGACATACTCTGTGGTTTCCATCTTGTTTATTGTCTTTACCACAAGGATTTGTTGTTTGACTGTGATATTGTATTTCAGAGAAGTAATTATTTTGATTTCTTTATAATTTAAGATAGATTGTTTTTTCAGTTCACACACTTATCTCCAAGCAAGTAATTCTGCCTAGTGTTGCATAACAGGAAGACAATTCACCAAGGTATTATGACTTTTCTTGCTATGATATTTGCCCGTGTTTGTTTGAGATTGGTGCCAGCTGAAAATCTGCCCAGTGCTGTTCAAAGGCACAGTTCAAAAAGACATAGTGTCTCTACTGGAATGTAAGGAAATCCAAAATAACTTTTTCTTTGGTGGCTGAGAATTTCTTGGCCTGTTCCTGCAGCATCCTTTCAGCCCAGCACTAAAGGAAAGAGCTTTTTGATACAGTCCACAGGGTGGCACAATCTGAACATGATTGCCTGGTACTACCAGTTCATTACAAAGAATTTACTCTTATCATGTTCATCTGAATTTTAAAACTGATTATATTTTTATTTTTATTTCTTTTTCTATGCCAAATCATTGTTACAAAATGTTAGGTTATGTGTTTAAAGACTCATCTCCATAACACACAAGGGTCTGGAGGAGGTAGAGGAGTGTGGGAAAATAAAAGGCTAAGGGGATAAAATGTTTCCTGTAAAGAGGTTGCTGGTTATTTTGCTTGTCTGGCCATTATCTGATCAGTGCAGTCTGCCTTGGCTTCTCAATAAACTCCATTCCAAGCTATTTTCCATGGTGAGGGGCTCCCTAATCTGTGTGCATCTGGAGGGGGAGCAGAGGCCATAGGAGCCCTTGCATCTCTGCTGGCAGCACATGGAGAGAGTGGAGAACGTGCACAGTGAGTGGATGTGAAGGTCAGTGTGCATAACCACTAGCAAGCGTCAAACTCACCTGATGCCTTAGGTTTTAACTTTTATATTTTCCAAATCCTGTACTGCTAGTGTAACTCTGAAGTTTCCTGTAGCTTGTTAAGTGCTGTTCTCTATGCTAAGATAGACATAACAAAGCCTCTGCAGCTTGCTCTCCAAGGACACCCAGACCGTCCTAGGCCCAAGAACTGTAAACCATCATCTTGGGAAGAGGAAGGCAAGGCTGAGTTCTGGTTGGTGAATTTATGCTGATATAAAAGTGTGAAGAACTCATGACCTGTCATCCATTTTGGGATCCACTGAGGCAGGACCCTCTGGAGCCCAAAAGTGTACATCTGAAGGCCTTTTAAAGAATTACCACCTTTATTCCTTTATTCCTGTCTAGTCTCTGTTTCTAGGTAGCCATTTAAGGCATCACACCCACAAGACAGGGGCATAAGAAGTTGATGTGTCCACAGTACTAGAGAGAGCAGGGGCTGGCTATTGGAGGCACCAGGATGTCCAAGCCAGCTACTGCAGGGAACCTGGGATCCAGTGAGGCCATAGGTCTGGACCAGACGCAGGAGAGGCCTTTTGGCAGGAGAGTGTATCTGTGTGAGCAGAAAGCAGGCGAGGAGAGGAGCCAGGGGTCAGCTGTCGGAGAGACCAAATGGCTAAAGCCAGCACTTTGAGGGGAGCACAGTCTGTCCATGTATCTGTCCGTGGATCTGTCCATAGCTGTGTGTGCAGTAGTGCTTGTTGGTGGGTCAGTGGGTCCGTACCTGCCAGGGTAGCAGGGCTTGGGCCTCAGGAGCTGGGCACACTGCGATCCAGGGGACAAGTGATTCACCCTTTATGGCCGCATATGTATTTGCAAGTATTTTCTGCTCTCAGGCTTTCACCCTGATAAGGCAGGATCAGGCTGGTCCTGTGCCAAGTGTCAGTGTGAGTGCTGTGGTCTTGGTCCCTGCTGAACTGTGTGTGCAGCCACACATTCCTGCCAGGAACATTTATATGATGAGCACACGCAGCTATGGGGAGTGCACACTCGGCTTTGCTCCTGGCTGGATGCGGGGATAGGAACCTGTGGCAGCCTTGCTGCTATTCAACTGCTGGATTGGGCAGCTTCTAATGGAATTTTTAGGTTGGCAGTTCTTCTGCTTGATTATGACCTCCAAGTAGTAACCTCTTAGTCCTGTTTTAGACAATATTGGGGCATCCACTTTTCATTCTTCTATAGAAGTTTGAGATTTTAGTAATTTTTTTTCCAATTTAGTGTAACTTGTGAAGCATAAACAAGAGATAATTGTCAAAACAACACAATTTGAAAGGATATAATGACTTTCTTGATGAAAACAGAGTGACTAAAACTAGAAATAAATGCCATTTGTTTTAGCTCAACTCTTGCCATATGCTAGACTGAGCTCATTCAATACCTATAATTCCTAATTAAGTATCTCTAAGATGTCACAATTTTGATAATCTTCACTTACAAGAACATATCATATACCATAGTATAATATACTAGTGTAGCAGATGATTTTTTGCTGATTTTTTTCCACTCCCACATAATTTTTTGTAATCTCATCCCACTATATTTATTTCAGTACAATGAAAGGGAAGTTAAATGGTGTGCTGCTATATTTCACGTAATTCAGTACAATTCATGTTAGAGGGAATATATCCTCTGTCTTCTAGTTGTATCTTTATTTTCAAACTTTGTTCACCCAGGTTTTGTTACATTTGAGTATAAAACATAAGCACTCAAGTACAATATAAAAATTATGTAGAAAAAAACATGCAGTTTTACAGCTTATAGATTCTTGGAGAAGTAAGGAGAGATTTCAACTGCCTTGGACGTCGGGAGGGCAGACTTTGGCCTGTTTAGGATACTGGTTATGCGTCCCTTGGGAGGCAGTCCTGAAAGGCAAAGGAGTCCAGGAAGGCTTGTCATTCTTCAGGAAGGAAATGTTAAATGTGCAGGAGCAGGCTGTCCCAATGTGCTGAAAGATGAGCCAGCAGGAAAGACTGGCCTGGCTGAACAGAGAGCTTTGGCTGGAACTCAGGGAAAAATGTGGTGTTCCACAAGTGGTGTTCCCCAGGTCTCAATACTGGGATCAGTTCCTCTCGTTTATTTAATGTCTTTATCAATGATCTGGGTGAGGAGATCAAGTGCAAACTTGGTCAGTTTGCAGGGGAGACACCAATTTGGGAGGGAGTGTGGATCTGCTGAAGAGCAGGAAGGCTCTGCAGATGGGTCTGGACAGGCTGGATCAATGGGCTGAGCCCAGTAGTGTGAGGTTCAACAAGGCCAAGTGCCAACTCCTGCCCTTGGGTCACAACAACCCAGGCAGTGCTACAGGCTTGGGGAAGAGAGGCTGGAAAGTGGCCTGGGGGAAAGGAGCTGGGGGTGCTGGTCAACAGCTGCTGGACCTGAGCCAGCTGTGCCCAGGTGGCCAAGAAGGCCAATGGTAAACAGAAAAAAATGTATCCAGCAGGACCAAGGAAGTGATTGCCCCCTTGTACTCAGCACTGCTGAGGCCACATCTCGAATCCTGTTTCGGGCCCCTCACTACGAGAAGGACATTGAGGTGCTGGAGTCTATCCAGACAAGGGCAACAGAGGTGGTGAAGGCTTTGGAGAACAAGTCTTGTGAGCAGTGGCTGAGGAAGCTGAGGATGTTTACCCTAGCAGAAAGGCGGCTCAGGGGAGACACTTTTGTTCTCTAGAGCTGCCTGAAAGGAGGTTGTAGAAATAAGTGATAGTACACTTGTTGGAAGAGGGACACAAACAGCCTCAAGTTGCATCAGAGGAGGCTTAGATTGTCTATTAGGAAAATTTCTTCACGGTTGTCACGCACTGTAACAGGCTGCCCAGCCAAGTAATTGATTCCCTGTCCCTGGAGGTGTTTAAGAGATGTGTAGATGTGATGCTTAGGGAGAGGGTGTAGTGGTGGACTTGGATGGGTTAACAGTTGGGCTTGATGATTTTACAAGTCTTTGTTCAAACTTTACGATTCTTTGATTATATGTTTATACATTTATAGTTAATATAGTACATGAAAAGCAGATGTAGAATTGCGCACATCTCTCAGGAGGTGTGTGGCAATGCTGCCAGGTTGTACAGAGATACTCTGTGGCAATAGGACAGGAAGGAAGTGGCAACTACTGCTTGCTGCAAAACCTGCACTAAGAAGGGTATGCTCTTTTACTCAAACCAGTCTCAGCATTCACAGATGCAGCAAATGGACTCAAAGGAGATCAAGACACTTATAAAGATATCCTATTCTACACCCTGAAAATGTATCAAAAAATGAAAAATGCCTTCCTGGAAGACACTGGTCTAGTATGTGCCTAAACATCTACCATGATGCCAATTTTACTTCTTTCTTATGTTATGTGGTGCAAAGCTTTATTTCCTCCTAAAAGTTTCGATTCTGATATGACAATACCATCTGCAAGGTAAGCAAATTACTCCTTGTCCTGTGCACTGAACACTGAAAAGTGATTATTCCCTTCCTTTTAGTGCTCCTTCTAATGCTCCTTTAGAATGTTTTTATACCCCATGCCAGTTTTTAATCTCTAGATTTAATATCTATTTCAGACTTTTCTTTTTGACTGAGCATTCTAAATTTTCCACCATTCCCATGGCCATCCCCTGGATTTTCTGTACCTGATTTAGATATTTTTTGAAGTCTGGTAACCAAAACTGGACCAAATACAGAGAGATACAATACTGGGGCAAACTGAAATACTACTGTATATCTTTTATAGGCAGTATTTCTCCTTTGAGGAAGAGTACCCCAAATTCTTCAGTGAATAAGACCTTCTCATGCATCAGCTACAAGCAGCAGCCTTCAGGGGTGCCGTGTTGTCCTTGGCCCAGAGCCATTGCCAGTGATATTGGCTGTATTTCCTTGTGGTTTGCAATGATACTCAGAAGATGTGTTTGTTGGAAGAGGGACACATTCGTTCAGTGCCTGGCTAGACTTGTCCACCAGGGCAGTTTGGCTGGCTGTCACCTGTCCTGAGCTGAGGCCATTTCACCAGAGTGCTCTCAGAAGTGTGCTGCACACTAAATAATATGCTTTGGGCACAGGGGCAACCCTTTAATGACTACTGTACATGTTTTTCTTTACTTTCTTGTGTCTGCAGTAATATTTGTGTTTCATGTTAACAAATGCCAACAGCTAGTAAAGAATTCTCACTTAATATAACCATTTAACATTAAGCATGTTTAAAATCGTAGGGGAATAAAGCATACACTTGTAGTAAGGATTTCACTACTTCTAAATTAATAAAAAATATCTGAATATATTTCTTGCTTCTCCTTTCCAAAAATTCTGAGTCATGTTGATAGAGCATGCACAGAAAGTGAGGTGTCCCCTTGCTACACATGATCAAACCTTATCACCTTTCCTTTCATAAGATGTATTTACAAATACACAAGACAACATTTTCAGGTCATGATTTTTAACAATTAAAAGCAAACTATAAAAAGTAATAATGGCAAATTGTGATACATTGTCCCTAGGATAGCACAGACATTTTTTTTTAGCTGAGCTTTGAAAACATACAGCGCAGCATTTAGTGTTGAAATTGAAGTTTACACTAGAAGTATTTTGCTGAACTGCTTCAAACACTAGTAGTATTACTATATGAAATCTTCTGCACTGAAGATGCTCTCGCTCAGGGTAATAATTACACTCTTAACCTAGAAAAGTAAGATAGTGTTTTCTGAAAGAAACAGCCAAGTGAGGTATTTATTCAGCAAAAAGATATATGTAGAAAGGGGGAACTCAGAAACATTAACATTTGCTTCTTTTGCCATATTTGGTGCAGCAACTGGCATGGAAGTTGGTAAGGCAGAGAAGCAGAACATAGAGGTAAGAAAAATTGGATGAGAAAAGCTTTTCAGTTCACCTCCTGCATAAACCTCCGCCCCCCAAACCCCCCTGCAACAAAAAAAAACATTCCAAAACCCTTCAAAAGGAGGAAGATTTCCGGCCCAATATGCCTGGTTACACTCATTGTCAGAAAGAGGTAATTTTTGTGGATGGCTGGAGGTGACCTAGATATGTATACCCCACTTTCACATGAATTCTTGCTGTAGCTCCTGATATGTCTGCTTCTTCCACACAGGACCCTGGCTCCAAGAGTGCAATCCATAACTGCACAGTGTTGGAATAGGTGCCATAAGTGTAAGTGTTCCTATCACGAGGGTAGCACCAATGTTAATACGACTAGTGCTAAAGGACGGGGTGATGCTGAGTAATCTCTGCTGCCTAACTCAGATTTTATCCATCCACTCAGTAAACACCCTGCATGCTAATGTTGTAGAATCACTGCAGCACTGCCAGAAATGATGAAAACTAAGAGGTTCATTGGCACTGCTACTCCCAACTTCTCCATTTCAGCTCCAAATGAGTGGGGTTTTTTCGCAATGACACAGACCAGAGATGATCAATCTCTTAAGCAGAAAAATATCCTTCTGTCTCCTGCATGAAGACAGCCTTAATGGTATCAATTACAATGAAGGAGGGAAAAGAGAAATTAAGTCATAGGGGTTGTGCAATGTCTTTGGAAGAGGCAGAATCACGTTTTATACTGGGGGCACAAACACTGTTGCATGGTTAGCGTGGTTTGAGCTCAAAAGTGGCAGACCGTCTTGCCAGCTCCTTTGAGTATTTCTGTCCTGCTGCTGTTATGTAAGAGCTGCTGTCCCAGTTTGCTTGTGCAGCTCTCTGCCTTATGCGTGATGATGCTCTGGAGCCTACGCCAAAGGTAATGCCCTATAGCACGCTCTATATTGCAGCAGTAATAATAATAGTAATAAAACTACTCGTAGTAATTAGCAGTGACAGGTCGATACACTCGTTCTCGGAAGTATTTCGGCTACTCTCCAGAACGCACTTAGGGGGTGTCGAGTCTCGGGGCTGAGGCCCGTGTCTCATCCTCCAGTTCCCCGGCACCGCGGTCACCGCGGCCGCCCCCGGACAAGCTGGCCCGGCTTTGCTGCTGCAGCGGCGGCGGGGCGGGGCGCGATGCGCGCAAGGACAGCGGGCTCCGGGGCACGGGCTGGGGCTGCAGCCCGCGGGCGGCGGCGGCCGCGCACCGGGAAGCGCCGCACGGGTACTGCACACGCATCCTGGCACACGCATCCTGGCACATCCATCCCGGCGCACGCATCCCGGCACACGCACCCGCACTCCCGCCCTCTCCCCACCCCCGCACCTGCTTCCTCGCCGCGGGCCGGCGGGCGGGGCGGGGCGGCGTGTTGTGCTCGGTAACCAGGGAGCTGCGCCGGGCGCACCGAGGCGCGGAGCTGCGCGGCGGGCGGAGGTAGGGCGCGGCGGCGCGGGGCCGGGGCGGTTTGATGCCCGGAGTGATGGGGTTTGGGCAGGGGGGGCCCCCGCCTCGATGAGCGCTGGGTGAGCCCGCCCGGGGCTGGAGCGCGGCCGGGAAGGAGGGAGTCCCACGGGGCAGCCTCTGCCGGCTGCCCTCCAGCCGCCTCCTGCTCCCCTGCGCAGAACTGCCTTGAGGTGAATGCGAAACTCGGTGCCGTGGTTGCGGAGTTTGGCCGTTTTCCTGTGGGGGGTTTGAGGTTTTGCCCTTTCGGAGCGGACAAACCCGGCGGAGGGCTGTGGTGTTTCTCCTCCTGAAGTGCACGTACGTGTGCGTTGCAGAGATACCCGGGTTTGTGCTCAGTCACACACTGCAGGCCAAAACGTAGTTAACCATAGGAAATGTGGCTATTGATGGGCGCTCCCGGGAAGCCAGTTTTAGCCTGGGTTGCACGCCGTGATGGTGCAAAAAGGCCAAGTGCACCACGACAGAGATGCATAGAGCCCAAATGTTCTCTGGCTTGTGTGGTAACTCCCCGAAGGTGAGACCTGCGGAAATACTCCCCGACAAGGTTGTTACTAGCATTTTGACCACCGTATTCATGCTGAGGAAAAGTGCTTGTAAGGAATATTAGTAATCTGCTACAAAAGACCAGGTATTGGAATTTGGTGAGGAAATACTTATGTAAATCATCTGTGTGATGCTGAAGGAAAGCCCGGTGCTTCCGGCTGTGAGGGATTTGTACCTATGTGGCTTGTAGGGAAATAGTATGTGGTGTTTCTGGCTGCCTGCCAGAACTCTTCTAGTGCGGAGCCTGTTGAACGACTCCTAACAGGCACGCGCTTTCCTGTAGTAGTACTAGTGATGGACTGTCTGCACTCTCTGATCTCTGATAATTATTTGTGTGATTCTTGTGTGCACTTCAACATTAAACAGATCCCAAGCTGTAAATGCTGATGGGCTATGTTCACATGTTGCCCCTGGACAGAAAATATCAGGGTGCTACATCATTTTAATTGGTAAACAGAAAAGCATTTTTGTTTGTTGTACTAAATATTGTGTGATGAATGACATGAAAAAACCTGATTTCTGAGGTACAGTGTTAAAATTTTGGAGTTACTTTTTTTCTGGTGAGAGCCAAGTATTGTCATTTGGAATGTTTCACATATTCCTTAAAGCATTGATGTTTTGCCCTGAGAAAGGAGCTCTCCAGAATGAGCATGGTGCTGCATGTTGTAATGATTAAATTCTCATCTTTGCAAACCCTGTTAGATGTGAATGCAGAAGGAATAATCCCTACACTTCCCACCTGTCCTTTTAATTCCTGTTTGCAGTGTCTGCTTTGGTTTGTTTGTTTGTTTAATATTAACTTCAGAAATAATATATGTCAGTGGAAATTCCATGTTGCTGAGTATAAAATACCAGTGCTTAAGTATTTTACAGCTGAATCCAAATACACTTCAGATTTTTAAAAATGTTATTCTATTTTTACTTTATTGTAAGTTTCAGTAGTGATTTGAATTGCTGTAATTAATACAGACACAAGAATCTCAGAATGACTATATGCCTTCATGCAGCACTACTTTCTCTTTATTAAATATAAGAGTCCTCAAGGATAATTTTTGGGGGACATTAAGAGCATCTTCCTGTGGACTTCACTGGAGCCATGCAGAGTTAAAGAGCTTTTCAGCGAGCACACTGCTCAAAGAAGCTAACTTTGATACTGGGTCAGGGAGAGCAGAGGCTCGCAGGGAAGGAAGAACAGCACTCTACTAGTATTTAAATTTTGGGAGAGAGTAAGAGCTCCTGGTAATGAAGAGGATCTTGCTGGTTGAGGCACTGAACAAGGCATGAATCTTCCAAGATCAGCAGAGAGTGATAGCTGGGGATCTACAGAGCTTTGTTCCCAAGAGGAATATACATACATTCACCCTTCAGACAGACACCACATTAACCCACCTCGGTTATGCTATGTTAAAGGAAGTCAGTTGTGGCTCAATTTTTTTCTTATCAACTAGTGGCAGTAGTTGTTGAGCAAGTACATACATCAAACACAAACAATTGTTTTCGTACTTACTCGTTGCCATAGTTAGTGACAAAACTTTAGAGTTCTTGGGTCTCCTTAGAGGTCACAAAACTAACAGCAGTGGTGTACATCTGAAATGAATAAACTTATGCCTTTGTTTTACCCAAAGGCACAATTTACTGGGGAAACCAGAGGGGTTTCTGCTTTTGCATTCATATGGCAGTTGTCTGCCACTTGCTTATAAGTTATACTTAAGCTAAATTTCTTGCTTGAGAGATGTGCAGGAATACCAAAGAACTGACGCTTACTTGCTTATCTCAAACTCAGCTTGACCCACCCTTTCCTGAGATGCTTCAGTCTTTTCTATTTTAGTGGTCTTTCTTTTTTTTTTTTTGTCCCACAGATGTACCCTCTGCAATAGTCTTCTGCTATAGGTCATATTATGCCACAGAACTCCTAGGTGCCATATCAGTGTTAAACCAGAAAAATCAGAACAATTCTACCATTAACCAGCTTGCACATCACATGTGAACTTCAGTCTTTCCTATTTGCTTGTGTATTGTGACCTCTCATCTTAATCTCGGCCTGTCTTTGTCTGCGCAGATAGTAAGCTCTTTTAGGCAAGGATTATATCCTGTGTTTGTAGAAGGTAATAAGCTACTGATCTCAGTCTCCTGCTATTACCAACAGCTATATAACTGTAATATATTCCTGCATAATTTCAATAACAGGATTAGTAAACTGTAGTTTACATTGTCTTTAACTTTTTGTATCAGTAAGCCTGAATGACCTTTCTTTGCCTGTATCTAGAAATGTATGTTCTGCCAATTTTCCCAAAAAATAGCAAGTCTCTGCCTTTTATTTTCTCCTAGAACAGTTTGCATTTTCTGTTCAAATGGAATTACAGCCTTCAAGACAAGAATCACAACACTGGGTTTTTGCCCGTCTTACCAAAAAGCTAATAACAAGTAGACAATAAAATGCTCATTTGCTGAAATCTGAATACATACATAGGTGTGTACATGGCTAGGATCCTGCACACAATTTTTAAATGCTGGAGTAAAATGACAGGTAAAAAATAGGAGATTGTGTGCCATATATGCCACAGATTTAAGTGTCAGATTACCTTGAACTTTTCAAATTATTAATTTCTGTTGCAAGACCATCAAATTTCTGCAGAATGAAAAGGTTTTGTTCAATTCCAAAATATGCTTAAGGATACCTAGAAGAACCAAAATAAGCTGGAGTTCCAGAAAGGATCCAAATGTCTCTCTCTGCTACCCCACACTCCCCAAGAAAAAAAAATTTCAGTGCCCCCAGGTAGTTACTGCGCATTAAGTTAGTGTGAGTTTGGATGGTCACTGAGAACATTGTGTTCCAGTGTTGCTGTTTCAATGCATTATTTTCAGTAGAGAAAGGAAGCACAGAGTGACAATGTTGGTATCCAACCATCAAAAACACCTTCCAGAGCCAAAACTGCATTTTCCATGATCTTATGTGGTGCACAGTTATGTCCCACTGCCTTTGGGAAAGTTCCAGTATCCACTGACTTCTGCTGCATTGGGTTTAAGCAAACCACTGCAGACTTGCAGTTCAACTGTCAGAAACAATTACCAAAGGGACTCCCCTCTTGGCCTGGATTTTGGAAGATCAGTGAGGAGATACTGCATTTTTTTCTGAGGATAATACAAGTGTATCACTCTACCCCACTTCTTCAACCTAGCTTCTAATTTTATATATCTAGTAGGCATCAAGTGCAACTTGACAGATTTATTCAAATAAATTTACAAATGGATTCTCAATTCCTAATCTACCACTTATCAATACCCTTGAATGAATTTTATTTAGGTTTTCCACTTTTGAGTTTATTTAAGAGGGTGCTACTTCAATTTTTTTTCATGCCTTTGTCTATCAGAAATGTCTTCATTGGAAAAATCAGTATAATAATAATTGAAGCAAATTAAACTCCTCCTGATCTTATTTTCTATTTTCTTTTTACTTATGTGGCTAAAAACCATTTGCTTGCAGTCTTTATTTCTTGGACAGTCTTTCAGCACATTTCTCTTCATCCCTGTAGACAGCATACACTATGCTCTTCACTTCTCATGCTCTGTTTCTGCTCACATACTTCTGTGTTATGGCTTTTCCACTTACATCTGGAGCAGTTTTATTCTGTTCTGAACAGGTGTACAGCTACTAGACTTTGGATTTAAAGGAACCCCCAGCCTGCTTCTGTGCTTTTCAGTCTAGTTGACATCTCTGCTGATTTCCCTTTTATTTATTTTTTAAGCACTCTGTTTTTAGGTCACCCCCTGACTTGCTTACATGCTTTGGATTATTCTTACAATATTTTGGACAACATCAATCACTTCCTTAGTTGAAGGTATTTTCTATTGATTAGCATTTTCTTCCCATTAACAACCTAAACCAGCTGGTTTTCTGACTATTTGCTGTTTAAAAATGCAGTTATGACCTCCTGAAAATTCTCGTTCCTGTCTTTCTCTGAGTCGTTTATTCCTGACTGGCAGGAGGCTCACTGCTCTCTCACAGAACAGCATCTGTTCCAGTAGTGTCTATCAACCTGGCAGCATTTCCAAGACCTCTTATGTTTCAAAAACAGAATCTGTGGATCAAAGTGGACTTCCAGCGCTACAGCAGTAAATTATGCTTGGAAATTCTTTTCCTGGATTTTTTTCCCCTTGATCAGGTCTGTGCAACTCTTGCTTACCAGGGAAGTGTGCCTCTTTGTTGATATATAATGGCACCCCAGCACTTGACCCTGTTCCTATTGTTCCTTAGATTCTGTTCAGTTCATGTGCTATAGTTATTTTAGTTATTACACTGTATTTCTTATATCTGTGTAACATTTGATTTGTAAATGTCTTCTTGCTGCGGGACTTCCTTGAATTTTTTTCTCTGTTTATTTTCCTCTCAAATATCTCTTTTGAAAGTTTAGAAACAGTTCTTTCACTGCCTACCCCTGTCTATTTCCTACTCTCCTCAATATCATTGTTTATTATTTGTGTTTATCCTTGTTTATCTGGAGTTTCTTTATCTATTCTGGTGCTATAATGGGAGTTTATAGAAGCCTAAAACTGTATCTTCAGGAACGACCATGCTTTCATGGAAGTAGCTTCTCCTTGCTGCTATATATGGCACCAACTAAGTGTACTCGGAATCACAGAATGGTTAAAGTTGAAAACACCACTGGTGGGGTAGTCTGGAATCTGAAGTTTGGGGCAACATGAAGTACAGTCAGAGAAGTGTTTACTTCTTTTTGGTCAGGTTTATCTTCAGCCCTTGTTGCACACTGTATATGTTGTCTGCACCTAGCAGATGTCTCTCTGTGTTACTGGAGCCACACTGCTGTCAGGCAGGTCTGTTTTCCTTTAATATGTATACTTTAAGAAAGAAAAGATAAATTACAACCTGGTCTTGCCAATGGTATTCTAGTTTTACCAATAAAAGGAAAATACCTCTTTAAATTCAAAGTACTCCCAAGCACAATGAGAAAAACAGGATTAGATGAGGGATCCAGAAAAGTTAACCCACAATAGATGTAGTGTTTTTCTTATCTCTTCCATAGGACAGACATCTCACTTTCCTGGCATTTGAAGAGAGAAACAAAATAATCCAGAGAATTATAAACTGAAATTTAATAAAGCCTAATGGCACTTAAATGAGAGAAGTTCACATTTCTGCTTTTCATCTAAACCCAGAATAGTGGGATATTAATACAAGAAAATAGTGTTGGTGTAACTTTATCCATTAAATCCAGATAAGTGGAAAATGTAATAAAAGATTTACATAATTTATATGCAAAACCATTCTATTTCACTCTTGCGTGTTAATTCCATGTATGTTCAGACCAAAAAAAGAGAATAATTTATAATACTGAATAATCACTTGTTGAATGCTAAAAAAGGAAATAGCTCATATTCAGGTTTAGCTTCAGGTTTATTTCAGGCTAAGACTTAGGAGATTTAAGCCATGCACTTTTAAAAAAACCTGTGTACTTTGAAAACATCCATCTGAAGACACATCTTTGTGTCTGACACTGAAATTCAAAAGTCATTCAGTTTATTAAAAATTATTTTGTATAGCAGCTATGTAAATATGTAATTAAAATTTTAATGCTTACAAGTCTGAAAAATGTAATCTTTCAGCAGGAAAAAAAATCTTTTGTTGATGGCTTTAAGTATTTGTAGAAGTAATGAAAAACTTCTGTTCTGAATTGAATACCTGACTGTCCACATAGGATTTTTTGTTCTGTGGAGCTTTAGGTGTTGGCTGAAGACACGTGCATGGAGCTCTGTTTCATCTATTCTGCTGGTGTTTTGCTGTGCCCTGAGCTGTGGTTTTCTGCCTGTGGAGGTGACTGGGCACACGAAAATCTTTTCTTCCTACCTGTACTAACTTAATGTCATCTTTAAATGAGTTAATTCCCACTGCTTGCAAAGGAGCTTTTGAATGAGGAGCCATATTTAGAAATGCACATTCTTCTTATGCAGCATATAATTTAATATCAGCTAAATAAATTATTAATTGCAAGTCTGCCATTTATTGCTGCACAGTGACTCAGCCTGCTGTATGAGTATATTGAACATACATCTTCATAACACTTTCCCAGACTCTTTTAACTTGGACTTGGATCAGCATGTTCCCCAGCTCCTCTAAATCTGCTCATGTACAGCTGATTTACACCAGCTCTGTCACAGTGTGAGTAAACTGGTGTTCTGATATTGTTACTGCTGTTAGCCAAAAACCCAATCAGATGAAGCATTTTTAATACCCCTTATCCCTGCCCACAAATTAGTCTAGCAGCTTGCTACTTAAAGTGGCTGTACCCAGCTTACAGTACTGCTTGAAACATTAGCACTGCCGCTGCTGCAGAAACAAGGCTAAATTTAACCCACTGTTTTACAAATATCTCTGGTTTGGATGAAGTTAGGCAAGCTGATGTTTCATTTAAATATTGCAGAGGAAGCAAAGTTCACCAAGCTGTCATATGTGAGCATGGGCAACAGAAAACCTCCTCCTGCTCCCCATCCACCCAGTCAGGTGCTATTTGGTGTGCTGTTGCTGATGCTCTCTGCAGGGACTTAGCAGCACTGTGGGACCATCAGCCCCAGCCAGTGTTGTGGCTGAGAGGTGTGAAGGTGGCACCTTCTCACACCTGATGGACACAAGCTTGGAGTTCCTGCCTGGCTGCCTTTCCATGCTTGGGAAATGGTGACTGATATTCAGAGTCTCTGTGCACCCCAAGAAGTGTGTGGGGCAAAACCTGGAAGGTGGGAAGGGAGGGGAGGGGTCCCTTGAAAGAGTGAGAAGACCCACGTGGAAAGAGGGTGGGGATATGAGCATCCAGGTGTCATGTAAAGTGTAGACTTACGTGAAAATAGCAGCAATGTTTCTGGAGCAGGTGTCAGTACCATGGTGGCCATACCATGCAGGAATGCAGCCCAAAGATATGGGTGGACTCTGCAGTCTGTTGTGCACCATGGCTGTGCAGAAATGTGCTTCCCTCAGCTCCACTGATTTAAAGCCAGCTTGGGGCTGCTGACCTGAGCAGCATTTAGGTATCCAAAATACAAGGTAAATATACAATTAAAATGTCAGCAAGAGGGAAAGCAGGATGTACCTTGGGTCAGGCAAGGTTTGAAGGGTTAGAAAAGGAAATGTTGAAATGTGATTTCCTCTGGCCGCCCTTACATGTGGACACAGCTCCTTTGGGATGGTTCATCGCATCTGAAGCTGTGCAGCCTCAGGGCTTGTCTGCCTGATAATGGAGGACTCTATTCTCTGACAGACCTTGGGGCCAGGAAAAGAGGAAAGTGCACAACACCAATAAGCACACTCACATTTTTGATATTGATCAGCTGTGTATCATCTTGAATTTGGGGTGCACATACCAGTGTGTATGGTATGAATCCAGTTATTCTTGGGGTGTATACACTCAGTTACTTCTTATCAGGGAAATCACTGCATGCATACACAACATGTACTTGTTCCTCAGAAGATGAGATGTTATTGATAGCATTATCTGAAGAATCTAATTAGATTATTTTTAGGCCAGATTTATAGTCACATAGATTTTATTATAGATGAAAAAGTGTTATGTTCATGTAGCAGTTCTAGCTCACAGCTTTTGGTGTTAAATGACACAAAATATGGCATCATTATACAGTGAAAAGTAATATAAATACAACTTTATTTAATAATGGAATATATTAATCTCAATATTTCAGAGTAGATCAGATTGTCCAGTGGAGTTAGGAGTTACCCTGGCCAATGACTTTCTGTTACATGCTCCTTCCCACCGTGGTGAAATAGAATTGAGAGTTGTACAGTTTTTGGATTTTTACAAGTGTTTTGTTTTTTTTTTTATGCTTAATAGTCTCTATGTTAAAAAATATTACTATATTACTTTTAATAAGTATAACATTATTATTATTTCTAAAACAACATCGATGGGCATCCTCAGGAAAGCATTGATGTCTGGTGCATTGCCAGTTGTGCTTAATGAATGATTTGTTTTTGCAGCTTCATTCTGCTTGATGATTGCCAAGCTTTCAGCCTTAACTATGTCTCTGGCTGGGGTGTACATTATGGGCAAAACATAAACCCTTTACCTGTTAAGATAGCTATTAGACTATCAGACTTCTTAGTTTTCAGAGCTGGTAAAAGTTTTCTCAAATTTTGGTACTTTCTTTCTCAGGTGCTGAGGTTGTTTGCCAGTGCTTTGCCCTGGCCCCATGAGGGCCAGTGTTGGACTGGAGGTGTGTAACTCCCCCAGGGATGCTCTGCCACGGCTGAGGGTTGAAGACTGCAAGGAAGCCATCCAAAATCCTCATCTCACTGAGCTCCACAGCTTGGAGGGAGAATCCTGTTAGGGGAAGCGGACTCCTTGCAAAGAGATCATGGCTTCATCCCGACTGGTGGCAAGATCTAGAGACATTGCCAATGTCATGCAGCGGCTTCAAGGTAAGTGCCTGACTGGGGCTGGCGCTCTCTGCTGTGCCCTTATAAATGGGGGTTCCTATTTTCTACTATACTGAACAGTCAGAACAGAATTTCCAAAGTTTAGTAACTTTTTTAAACTTATCAACTGGAAAGTACTTCTAGTATACCTAGAAGGCTGTGATTATACGAGTTCTTTGGCATAGCATTAACAGTGGTGTTTAAAAGCAGATGACATGAACGTGGCTCCATGGGACAGTACACTGAATTAAAGATTGACACCTTGGTTGTGTTTCTCCTGCGTTCCCTGGTGTGTGCCTCAGTTTTCTCATAGAAAAGTGAATAGAAATTATACCCATCCTTTTCTCAACTACAAAGTCAACTGGTAGATCTTTTACACTGACAAGCTAATATTTATTATTTCAGCAATGAGAACAGTGCTTTATTACATTGTTAAGTGTGGAAAACTTCATAGCTCAATGAGCTTATTATTAGCCCTCAAGTTGATGACCTTTTAGATAACCTATCACAAGATGTCTTTGCAATATTAATTGAATATTCATTATGGTTTTATGTTCCTATAATATAGCATTACTAAATAAATTTGTCTTTTTGTAGAAGTTATATACCTAACTGCTTCTGCTAAAAGCTTGCATTCGAAACATTTTTTGTTCAAATTATGATTTTGACTTTAAACAAACTGTCAGTGCTGCTGTAGATTTCACTCCCATAAACTTTTAAACTTGATCATAAATCCCTGGCCTTCTACTTTCCTCTACAGACTAGTTTCCACTGACTTCAACAAAAGCTTATATGCACAAAACCTTTGATAACCCCTTCTGCATCCTCTAAATCTGGAAGCTTAATCTGCTCATAGCTTTGCCTTCCATTTATTGTTTTTCAGTTCAGGATATCTGAACTTAGCTTCCCAGCCACCAGCTACAACTAGTACGAATGATATCCATGTAGCCTCAGTAGATAAATGGAAGAATCTGTCCTATTTAGACTGGCTACAGCACTTCATCAATTCCAAAAGGGTTCTGCTTGAATTTCCTCAGCATTTTGTACATTCACTATATGTTCCCATGCTATTTTTATGTCTGCTAATTCTTAGGCCACAGTCTTGGGCAATGGTCGTTCAAAGTGCCCACAAACATAAAGCAATATTTAATGCTCAGAGAATTTATGGTTTAAGCATTAGATTAAGATACTCCAGATAGATTTGAATGAGTCTGTGCAAGGGCACAGTGAGGCAGCCTTGCCCACAGAACAGGCAGGGGTCTTAAGACACAGTGTGTGTACATCACAGGATATAATATATATTTGTATGAACTTGTGTTCTTAGAAGGTATTCCAGAAAAAAAAAAAATTGAGAGACTTGAAGCAAGAAATGAAATAATTATGAAACTGTGAGACCTTCTGAGGAATATGAAGAAATGAGTGAAGGAAATGGCAGAGGTACTCAAAGGTTATGGAGACATGTTGCAAAGGAAAGCGTCAGGGAGCTGAGCAGTGTTCTGGGAGGATTATCCAGGCTGGTACTCTGAAGCAGTGTATAAGGAGGATGCTACAGGAGGTATTTACAGAGTGTGGGGAGCGTTAATTATCAGAGTGTAATGTGCTAACTTTATAAACATCTGTAAAGCTGTTGTTGACAAAATGACAGTTCTGTTTATTTGCATTTTGGGGTTTTTTTACACTTTTTCTTCATTTTTATGTGTTTGGCTCTGCTGAAATCTGATACATAGTTCAGTCTGCTAGAATGTCTTTATATTATTTTATTTTTGGAAATTAAGCAAAAATAACTGCATGAATTCTGAAATGTAGACATTTTAAAAGAAAATGTATGAACTAAATTGAAATTTGGCATTGCATGTTAATTTGAAGTCATACCCATACCTGGATTCTTTGTTTCTCAGATGGAATCAGCTCAGCTTGGTATTGATGGGATCTGAGTTTTGCTGCAGACACACTATTTCGATAAATCACCTGTGCCAAAGCTAGAGTGCTTGGAGCCTAAATCTTTTTTTAGTCTGTAGTTCTGCATTATGGATGAGCAGGCAGCCTGCACTGCGACTACCTAAGCCCTTGTGTATTAAGGTTGCTCTACCTTTCAGAAATTACACTCAGCTGAAATAGGAGTAGATAGGCATAGGAGCACAGAGATATTTCTAGGCATGTTTGCATGGCAGCCCAGAATCAATGAAGAGCTGGGTGCACAGCTCAAGGTGAGAGTGGAATTGACAGCACTCAAGGTATAACAGGAATGGTAATGGTTTGGGGGATCCTCAGTCATTGCCAAGCAGCAGTTGTGCTTTGCAATGTCTGTTTTTGTACCTGGCTGTAAGCTGAGGCAGGAGAGCTCTTCTTGTGTGATACTGTTCAGACAGTGCTGCAAGATGTCAGTGCTGGAAATTTGTCAGCATTGAGAGGTAAAGCAAGCTGTGCTCCCTCCTCCACATTGTTCTCATATTTGCCTCACGGGTTTCCAATGAGTGTTTGTGGTGGGAGAGTGTAGGAAATACCAGAAAAATACCACTCAACACCAGTTTTGAAATATCTTCTCTAACTACTTTTAGTGAATGCAATTATATATGCTCTCCTAAAATCTGCCAGAGAGCAACAAAGTTGATTCTGTGTTGGTTGGGTTCTTTGTTTGTTTGTTTGGGTTTTTTAATATAAATATTTCCAGTCACTTCCCTTTGGTAATTTATGACTCTCACAATACACTCTGTACGTGTGCAGAGTTTTTGAATAACATTGCGTATCACTGGCTCAGAAATCCACCTGAGACCAACAGCCATAAAAATGTGCAGTGTGCTGGGCTGTGGGTTTGTTTTATCTTCTGTATAAAGATCAGAACCTGTTTGACCCCATGGGGCCCAGGCAAAGGCATATTGCAGTATAGCTCTCTGCTCAGAAGAATGGAGGATCTACTCCTTTAGTCTGGGCCAGAAAGGGCACAGGAGAGCAGTGAGCACTGAGGACAAGATTTACCATCTCTAACTTAATCATCCCTGTGATCCTAATAAAAGTTGAGGCATAGTACTATTCATTATAGCTTAGTCTGAACTCAAGGGAGAGGGACACGCCTCTCCAGGAGTATAATCCCTTGTCACTTGAATTTTAATTAATAAGGGTATGTCTTTTTAGCAAAAAACAAAATCCTTCTTTTTATATTTTAATTTTGGGAATTTTATAACATATGTAATAGGCAAAGGGTGCAGAAAAAAGCGGCCTTACCACTTTAAATCCTCAGAAGTCATATGCGCCCTCTATCTCACTCTTTTGCTAGTGTGAGATACATGCCCTTAGCTGCATGTAAGATATTTCCACTGGTTTCTTTCTACTTGCTGCTTGTCTTTCCCTCAGTGTTTGCTTGTAGGGATCTTGCCCTGCTTGGTGCTCATGCACTGCCAAGTCCACCCTGCCTGGCTCAGGAGACTGAGAGGGTGCTGTGACTGCCACAGGAGCTAATGCAACCTAAGGTAGATGTTTCAGAAGGGTGTAATTAATCTTTTGAAAGTGCCTCTCTCTCATCATTGCTGCAGAAAGAGACAAGAGAGCATAGAGAGAATACCCAATTTTTTCATTGTTGAATTCAAGTATATGGAATCCAATCTCATGCTACTATAGACTGAACTGATGATATCCTTCCATACAATTGCCTTTGCACAATTTATTCCTTGCTAGTTCTAGGTTTTATACAGTACCTTATGCTTCCTAGTTGTTCATGTTATAAAAGCACCCATAAAAATCTGAGCAGAACCTGTGTACACCATTAATAGGAGTTACATTCCTGGGACTGTCTTTTGGATTATTCTGGGAATTAAAGCCGGTTGGCACAAAAGCACTGCTCCTTAGCCCACAGGAAGTGCAAGTTTCATTGGCATTGTAACTGCACACTAAAGATTCTTAAAGAGTTTTTGGTAGCTACAAATATCAAAGCAAGGAGTGCTAGAAGACAAGCTAGTAAACTTCTTTTGAATTTGCAATCTCTGCCATCATGAAATGCAGTCTTTTCTGTTAATGTGCCCCATTACGGGCAAACTGCAGTCATGCTCATGCTGTTTTGACAAATACAAAAGGGGGCAAAAAAAAAATTGTCCCGTTTGTCCCATTCCTCAGAACCTTGTTGTTCCTGTATGCTGACTTGCTCTTACTGGCTAGTAAGGTGATGTTTAACAGTCACTGTAGCATACTTTTACTGCAGACTTTTTTAATTCCTACTTTTCTGTCCCTCCTTGCTTTTTCCTTTCAGTTTCTAATTTAGTCTGTGCTGCATGAAGACTTTTCTGAGTGTCATGTGTTCATTATTGGGTGGTCCATTTAGTCAAACAGGACTCTTTTTTCCTTTCCTGTAGTGGATAACCAAAAATTCAGAGTGCACTACAATCTAAACATATATGCCACCCAAATTAGTTTGCTGTGGTATAGCTGGTATTTTGAGACTGTTATCCATTTTAACCCCATGGAGTAAAACTAGTTCTAGAGTTTACAAAGTACAACATTTTAAACAGTATAATGTTACAAGGCAATAACTTTGTTATCTTAGAAAAAACCTCTACAAATTATATGGAAGTGTAAAAAATTCTTTTAAATCTTCTATTTGTTTTGGATTGTGCCACTGTTCTTATTAGGCTCTTAAACTCACTCTAGATTATGGGTATTTTGGGGTTTTGTAAACTCTCTGTAGAGACACTTAATGATTTAGGAAAAGCTAAGGTGGGAAAGCAAGCAACATGCATGAAGACCCACTGTGCTGGAAAGGAGACGTCGTTCTAGTAACACTCATGCACTTCAGTAAAGCTCAAATACAGACAGGTCAAATTAGCTTCAAGTCCAGTGCTTATTTTATGTAAAATTACCTACAACTGACTACCGTCTATAGTTTTATGCCTTCCTTACATTAGCATTATTCACAGAATGTTGTGGGTTGGTTTTTTTTTGATCTTCCTTCCTTCCTTCCTTCCTTCCTTCCTTCCTTCCTTCCTTCCTTCCTTCCTCTCATCCTCTCCCCCTTAAGTTTCGGCTCTTCTTTTCCTTCCTTTTCCAGCCTAGCATTTCTTTTCCATACCAGCAGCCATTAACTAAACAGTACATTTTTTTTTCTGTTCAGCTCATAGGCAAGTTTGTTAATATGTACCTTTGTTGATGTTTTCCTTTGTTTTTCTCTAAGTCAACAGTGCCAAGAGACACAGTTTAGCATTAAGCAAAGGCGATTTAACAGATACCTGCTGCTGAAAATACCTTGCTTCACTGCATGCACTTTCCAAACTGTGCTTTCACCAGTGCTCTTCCTCTTCTTACCTTAGACCTGAACCAACTGAGAATTGGTTTGTAGAGGCCAAGGCATTTCCTGGGGAAAAGGCAGTGTCTCCCCTTCAGTGCCATTTACCATTTTATTGTCCGCAAAACCAAGGTGCAAGATTGAGTTCGTAAATGTCAGCAAAGTTGAAAAGGTGTGCTTGTACATCTTTGCACAATTGAATATTATATCCCCATATACAATATCCCCATATTCAATATCCCCATATTACAAACACTGCTCTGGTTAAGGTTTCCTTCTGTCCAGTTTGCTTGTGTATACTGGTTCCATGCAGTTGTGCTGATGCCTTTTCCTTGCTGTCTTTCACTATCTAAAATGTCCCAGTTTGATTCCTGCATCTTTCTTGGATTACAGAAGATGCCAGTGTAAATTATTAGTCTATCAGATGAGAAAATCTTGTATCTAAGGCAAAGCATTACTCGCTGGCAGTGTGTTAAGGGAAAAGAAACACTTTTGACTCAATTGACTGGTATAAACTCTATGATCTGAAGGTCATAATGATGAACTGGGAATCTGAATAACATTACAGCCTATATGTTACTTAACAGGAGGAAGTCAAGCAGGATTTCAGTCTCTTTTTTTAATTACTTTTTCAATGTGAGAAAATTTAATACTATTTCAGAACAAAATGCTGAAATACAAGGTTTATGTGTGAAGGTTAAGATGTCTGCAAAAAACCCACCATCATAGCTGAAAAGAAGATCATTAAAGGGTAAAAACAAAGATGAAAGAAATCATGTGTTTTCATTTGCTACAACAAAAACATGTGAAAGGATAATCTGTGGATATTCAAGTTAAATATTAGCTAACATTTGATAAGGAAAGTTACTAAGGCATGCTGTAAAACCACCATTTTTAGAAGCATTTAATTTTGGTTTATGCGTATGCAAGCAAGTCCAGTGACAATCCACTTCAGGTTTTTTCTGACCCAAGTATGTGATGGTAATGATCTGTTATATTGTTGGGAAGGAGAAGTTCTGAACTACCTGTAGGTATTGCAAAAACATGGGGAAAGGATATGATCAAAACATTTCACTAATAGTACAAATGACTAAAGTATGAACTGAATTTAGGTATCATATTATATTAGAGTGTTTTGTCATATAGTTAGGCTGTTTTGACATATGGTGCAATAAGTATCTCAGTGGAAAAAAAACATATGCTGCCTTTTTTTTTTTTTAACTGTGGTTAGCTTTCACTTTGTATGAGAACACAGTCCTGGGGCAGTATGTGAAATGCAGAATGTATTTTAATGAGACATGGTCCTATGTTTTTATTTTAAGGTGGTTTTTCATCATTAACAAATTCCAAGTTAGTGGTTTAAAATATATTTTTAGAAAAAATTTCAAATTTAATATTACCATCTCATTGCTTACACTTTTTCTACTGCTTTTGACCACAAAACTAACCATGTATATCAGTTTATTCCTACTTACTTAATTTTTCTTGTTTTCACTTTTGATGATCCCAGTACAGTTTCCACAGGTTGGTAAACTAATTTGTGCTGCTCTTTCTACTTGGTTAGTCAACCAGGACACAAAGCACTAAAAATTTCACAGGTGGTATAAATTGCATACATATATTGCATGCATATACATATATTTGCATTTGAGTTGCTTTTTAAGAAAAAATCACCATATTTTTCCAATTTTCATCTGAGATAAAGTATATATTTAGGGGAGAAAATGGGTGACACGGTAGTGTCTCACACTGAGATTGCCTTCGTTTGGATGTGAAGAAACACAGTTCAGAAACTGAAATTTTTCCCTTATGCTGCTATTAAAACACTGACAGGATTCGTTACACAAAATGTAGGAGGCAAAAATGCAAATTTTACTTGGACAATTTTATAGACAGTGGTTAAAAATGCTGTGTCTTAAACACAGTGGATATCCAAAACATGTCAGACAAGTTGTGTTTTACATGAACCTGTCTTCAGCAGCCCCATGCTGCTCACTACACTTTGACAAGTCTGTATGTACGCATCCACAAGGCAGCTGTTTAATTCTGATTTTGATAAAGTGTTATTTGAGGCTCAAGAACTGTTTTCAGTTTAAGATTTTGTCTCAAAATAACATCTGCCACATTTGTTACTGGTGTGAAAAGAGAGATATTTCAAGAAGTCAAAATAGGAACAATTTTGTGTCAATTTTGATGGTTTAGTGAAGATAAAGATTTTGAGAAGGAAAATATTGCAGTGTTTATTTTTGAGAGCTCCCCCTCTATTCTGACAAGCTGCTAGACCATTATTTTAGTAATAGCTTTGGGTTGGGGGTATCAGAAAGCAGAATATCTTCTAAATATTTTGATGACATGTTTTTTTATTCAGGTCAGACAATTTATCAGTTTTCTGTTTTGTGATTTCCTATTTCTGTTATATATACTGCAAGCTTAAAAAATTAAACTTTATCTTCTCAGAACTGTGCTGTAACACCTTCCTACAATATTTTGGTGTGTTACTAAATTTGAGCCTATCTTATTATCATCACCATAAATAACCCTCCCTTTTGAAATGCCACATCTGTTGTTTTTTAATACTAGAAGAACTGAAAAATGCAGAAGGACGTGCGTCTTGTCCCTTGTTACTAATTAATAGGCAGTAAAATAGTTTTGTAGAAGAGCTACTGCTGATCATGCTTCTATACTGATGTAGAGACTTCTGTAACATAAAGGCAAAATATTTCAATGAGAAAGTTCTCTTTTTTTTACAGTTTTGCTGTAATCATGTTTTGCCCATTTGTAGAAATCAGAAGCTTCGCCATCTTTATTTCTTTATTTATCAGGATGATAATATAAAGAATATACTTGCAGCTGGAAAAAACACATAGGTGACAAATAATACCTAACAATTATTAGCAATTTATTCCACAGACTTTTTTATAGAATGCCATTTTTATTTTGCACTTTAGACTTCATTTGCTTAAAAATATCCTTGTTTCTATCACAAGTCTTCTCCTTGTGACTCATATCATTGAGTTCTAATTTTAGACTCACACTGAGGTTTTCTAGTTGGCAGTTGTATGTATCCAAGTGAATTGTCTATTACTGAGTGCAAGAAAACAGGCTACTTGTTCTGTCTTTCATCCTAGATGAGAAAGAGTTTTATGAGGGAAGTATCAATGACATATTAAGAATCCAGTAGTCTAGAAAGAAAGAAAAAAAAACACCAAATCCCCCCTCTCTAGCTCCTTGGAATTTATGTCTCCATAGTAAACTAAAAAGAGATGTTTGTTTGAAAGATATTATTACATTTTACAAGAAGTTACAACTGACTGCTTTATTGCACAGCTATTTTTAAAATTCAAATAATGATTGCTAGTATTTGGGGTGTAAGTTCTATTATTTTTGTTTGTTAATAGACTTTAATCTGGGGCTGCTCCATGTGCAATGTTCTTTGAAGAAAGGGTGTAAAGAAACTGGGACTAACATTAAAAACTAGCCTGCATCCTGTACTTTGAAAGAGATCTTGATTATTTCAAGTTCTCAGTGATTATTTTAATTCACTATCAGAACTGTTAGGGAACTAGCAGAAAAGCAGCTTGATGTTTCTGGATAAGCAGCCTCCAGATATGCGTGTAAGGAGGAGTAATGCTGAGTTACTACAGAGGGAGGACAGTTCTTGGACTCCAGCTCAGCCCCTGCACAGCTTGGCCCGGGGACCAAGACCTTATACCTTAACCTGCTCTCCCCTCTTTCTGATTTATCTGCCTTTCCTGCCTTCCCTGCTGAGGAGTCATTGTTCTTAACAGAGATCGTTGTGAAATATCTTTCGGAGCTTCATTACGTGGAACGTAAACATTAACATATTAAGAGTTGTCATTTTTGGAGATTCTTTCACTGCAATTTCACTAGATTTTATGTGACTATTTTTCAGCATTTTCTACACAGTCTTTTATACTTTTAAGAGGATTATGCCCTCACTGATGTATATTGGTTTAAGTAACTATGGAGAATGTATGTAATCTCTTTGTAACACTGTTAGGCTTGTGGCACAACCCTGCAAAACCTGTAAATCTCCAAGCTAAAGAGTCTCATATTCACCCAGGTAAGAGATACATCTAGAACATTTAATAACACCTTGTACCCACACAGCCATTGCTGCAGAACAAGGGTTGCAATTTAGTTTATCCAAAACACTGAGCTTCTTTAGCTATGCCAGTATAATTCCGGAAAAATCCATCATCCCCTCACTGAGATGCCAAAAGCCCATACGAGTGTAGTAGAATGTTCCCATGCTTTTTGCACCTCACTCTTAGAGGCCAGCTCATGGATCTTGTCATAACTGCATAGCCTGTCTTGCCTCCACCAGCATCCTTGGGAGTCACCATTGGAGTGCCTGGGTGGGCACAGCTCCCTTGCTGGACAGTGTGGACTTCCTGTAAGTCATTACTTAAGCTGCTGTTGTGAGAAAGCTGCAGACCTTGTCAATGCAGCAGCTGTTCTGTAAAGACTTTATCTTAAGCTCATTAAAACTGAGGAAAAAAATCTTCTTTCCATAAGGTGGACGGAATGAACTACAACTGCAATTGTATGTGAAGAGTATTACTGTTAGCTTTCTGGTCTTGGAGGGGAAAAAACCCCAACTCAACATACAAGATGACAGTATTCAAGATGATTCGCGGCCAAACCAGTGCAGCAAAGCAAAATATTTATTTTCTTACAGTGACTTTTACATTATTAAAAAAAAAAAATCCTACTTAGGAATGGGCCTTGTAGTCCTCAGACTTGTCTGTTTATAAGAAATTATGGTAATTCATAGTAAATTCACTTTTGGACTGTTCCTTCATTCTCCCAAGGAAATTAAATTTTTAGTATATTTGAGCCTATGTAAAGACATATCTCTTTTCTCTGTTTGTTTTGGCCAGGGTTTCTATTTTATTGTTTCATTTGCCAAGACATCCCTAGGCTTTTTTAGGCAGCCATTCCCACTTCTGAGGCTGCAAATTGATAACTGGCTTATACAAGATAAATAATACAGATGAATTTTCTACTTTACTTGACTCCTGCAAAAAAAAAGCACAACCCACCTTTTTAGGTCCACTGGGTAATCCAGAAATATGCGGTTTTTCAGGAGAGAATCAAGAGTCAGCATCACTGGCTACAACAGTTATGAGGCAGTCATACCAGCCCAGTCATTCTCTGCTGGGAGCTGAGTGCTCCTTTTGCAGCCTGGACATTCCTATTCCATTCACTCACCAGTGAACGTGACGTGCCTTGTAAAAGTTAGGACAAGAAGTACCTTTTAATGGAAGTCACAAAGCTTGAGCTCCCATCCAAATGAGGAGAGAAGATTTGGGAATGGACCCTTCACTCAAATTTGTAGCCCAGCTGGCATTTTTCCCTCACTGGAGTGTATTGTCACAGAAGCTCCGACTATGGCAGTGAAGTGATTCTTAAATCAGCCAAAACTCAAGTTTGTGGACAGGAGAGACACAGGTGGGACTAACCAATGATCAGTCACAAGTCAGTGAAAAAAAAAGTCATCAAGCTACTGTGTTAACAGAGGTCTCAGGGCATAAAGATTTGTTAGTAAATGTGAGTTGCAGCAATAAAACACTCTGGTTTGAGACTCATTAGATGGGACATAAGTCTAATTAACCTGGATTTCTGGGTGCTTTGCATTACTGAAGTTGTGCATTGCAGGAAGACTAAGATTTGAAAAGGCATTTGGACACCTGCAGATATATATTGCTACAAAAGGGGATGATGTGCATTTTTTTCAATACCTCTTTAGATGCCTTACTTCAGCTTCAAAGACCTGAGTATTTTATAATCAAATCCATGAACAAACAAATAAAGTGTACTAAAAGTCTTCAATGAGACTGTACAGAGATTCTAAGAAATTATAAATTTATTATTTGCAAATGTATTTAGTACCCTAAGCATAGTTAGTATTTCTAAATATAAATTCAGTTTTATTAGCAGTTGTGAGCTAAAGTCAGTGGGACTGGAACTGCTAATTTTTTTCTTTAGTGTTATGTCCATTAAATAAAAGTGAAGCCATGTGAACACCTTGTTCACATTTCTAAAATACATATTCATCCTACTAAAAAACTATAGCCATATTGAAAGCTTTGTGTTGATTGCTGATTTTTCATTCAAATGAAATCTTTCTTGAATAAAAAGCCTTAAATGTTGCTGTGAAGATTTTGCTTTCTGCTTCCCAAAGAGGCAGGACCTCATTTTGATTTTTTTTTTTCCTTGCTGACTGACTCTCTCAGGAGCAGAAAATCTCCTTCTTCTGAAATACAATGGATCGTGGAAAGGAGGGTAGTTGTATAATCTGCTTTCTTGATCTTACTTTCCAGAATGGCCTTTTGTTTGGTCACTTTGGTGAGCTTGTACAAAGCCTCATTGCATAATTCTTCTTTCATAATCCTGAGCCTGCCTTTTCATTTGTGTGGTTAGTAAGAGTGCTGGAGGTGTGATCGGCTGCCAGAAGTGATTTGAATAAACGAAAGGAATCATGAACAGTTAATTGTTGTGTTTACAACTGGTTTCTAAGAGACTAATAGTTCAGGCTTACTGTTTCTGTGTGTTTGTATTTGAGATCTTGGGCACATTTAAATCCTGTGTTCCCTGGGGGCACTTGTGTCTGCACAAAAAAAAATTACACTTTGTATTTATCAGTAAGAAGTCATCAATCTTGAATAGGAAATTACATCCATTTATGAATGAGAATAAATAATGCTATGTCATTGTGCTAATTCTTAACTAGTCAAGGTGGGTTTTTTGTTGTTGTTCTTTAGGGGTTGTTGTTTTGGTTTGGTTTTTGGTTGGCTTTAGAAAGAGGTATGGAAAATATGTAGTGAAGTAGCACGTTTTGACCTGTGAGGGAGGTAAAGATATTATCACTCTGGGTTAGAATGAGACAGAGAAAGGTCTCACTCTCACCAACTACTCTGCAAGTGTAGGTTGCAACATGGCCTTTGCTGCAGTCAGGAAGAATAAATCAGTTCCTGAAACTACTGACCTGGTTAAGTACCAACATGGTTCTACAAATCAGGTGCACATCTATCTACTGAAAGAAATCAGATCCACATGTACCTATGGTAGTTACAAATAGTTACTTCTGTTTATTATTAATAGCTTGTCATTCTTGTTGAAGGGCTGAAATAGTGGGAACTGTGTTATCAGGAATAGGAAGTACCTTAAAATTTGGCTTAACAGCTATGACTTACACATTCAGCAGCGTGTGAAAAAAAAGTTGCACTGTAAATTTCACTGGTATATTTTCTCTATGTTTTGTACACTATTATATGTTTGTAAACAAACTTGAAATTTTTACAGGCTGCAGTACTTTTTTAGAAAAAATAAGTATTCTTGCCATAGTTAAAATGCCAAACCTCATAACTGCAAATGTGCAGCTGTTTATGACAACAGGTACGACAATACAGTGACTGTTCTCCAACCAAAATGCTAATTGCCAGCAGGAATGTATTTTGAATGAAGCCAAACCTGGAATCTATATTCAATGACATCATTAATTAACATAACATTAGTGACAGTGGTTAAGGTGTTCAGGTTATTCTCCCAGGCTTATGATTGAGTTTAAAAGTATCAAGCTTAATTATAGTAATGTCACAGGAAATGAGAAAAAAACCCCAAACCCATATAAACAAATTTACATGAAAACATGCATTGAATTTTCTCCATAGGGAAGGAAAAGATTGAAGTTCATTGATCAAAATTCTCGAAACTTAGCTACTTCTTGTTGCCAAAGGAGAGTGTAAAGCACAGAAATCAGAGCTGTGCGGAAGATTAAAAAGAAAAAGCCCATTTTACTCACACACACACACAAAAGTCTTGTAATGATTTCCTTCCATCTGTGAGAAGGATAAATTTGTAATTAGAAGTTAGATAGAAAGCTTTGAATAATCTGTTTTCAAGGAAACAGAACAAGCTAACACATAGGAGTACACATAGAAGTGAAAGAAAAAGAAAAATGAAAGTGAAGGAATACATTTAAGCTTCTGATAGGTAGAAATGTAAAAAAAAAAAATTTCTGAAGAAAGAAGATTGGATGTTGAGAAGAGCAATAGCATTGCCTTGAGAAACAAAAAGGGAGAGAAACTTCTTTAAATGCCTTAGCATAAAAATTACCCTGACAAGAGTTTCAACCGTGTTACTGTTTGTGAATTGTCTCAGTCTCAATTAACATCTAAGAGCATGTTTGAAAATCCTTACATGCAAAAAGGAGACATCTTTCGTCTGAATTAGTAATTTTAGTTCAGGGTACAATCAAAATGTCTATACCACCATTACTTGCTTGCTTCCTATCAGGATTTGGCTGTTTGCAAATTACTAGGTGACAGGTGGATGCTGAGCTGTGCTTTCCTGATCCTGTGGCATTCTCTTGCACTTGCCCTGGCAACAGCAAGAGCTGCTCATTAGTCTGTTATAAAGAACTTCTTCTGTTTCTTCTTTCTTCCTGATAAATGGATCTCATTTTGTAGGTGATTTCTTCAGTTTCCAAATAATTTAAAGCCCTGAGCACATGTAATTAGAGTAGTTTCTTACTACCTCAGTTGTTACCTTCTGGTTTTCTCTGGCCTCTTTTACTAAAATCTGTTGCTTGAATTCTTTTACACTCTAAAAACTTGCAATTTAATTACATCTTCTACTAATAATTGCCTTAGATGAGAGCATTTTCTGTATTTTAGTGTTATCTGTATTTCAATGTTTTTCCCACTTTTGCTGCAGAACCAGAAAGAATTAAAAGCTTCTTAATAGCTGATTTGCATATAATTAAGAATGTGCAGTGGTTATTGGTTAAGATTTATTTATAGGCCTTATCCTCTAGATTTATAGGCATTGTCATCTAGATTTATATTCTGGCATAGAAATATTTGACTTGAGATGCTGAAAGATAAAGATACAACTCAATTGCTTGTCACTGAAACCATATGCTGCATTTACATGACCTTTTTCACTCTGTCTCAAATCAGTGCTACACGATGCTGATCATCTGTTCTCCAGAAATCTTTTTTTTTCTTTTTTTTTTTTTTGCCTGTGACTGGACAGAACTGGTGGCTGATTGCCAGCCATGCTGGACATAAGCTGCTTTGGCAGATTTACCCTTTTAAAACTGTGCTTTATTTCCAGGGAAAATTGTCTGCTTTCTCCCATACAGGAAAAAGCAAAACCGAAGGAAAAAAAAAACAAACCTTCAGAATAAGAGTGAGATAAATCCAGCGCTAAAATGTCACTATGGCAAAGAAATCCTAAGCTTAACATTTTTAAGTTCACTAGGTCTCTGTAGTCGCAGTGAGGACTGACTGTAACCAGTAAAGACAAAATCAGATTAAATTGTCGAGTAGTGATATAGTATATAATCTAATAATCTAATTTCTCTAGTTTCCCTTTTCTTTGCCCATTTTACCATCCAGATTAAGACAATGTATACATCTGAACTCTTTTCCGAAGCTGAGACTCAAATACAGATTGAAAATACAGTCTTTGGACTAGCATAAACCTCTTTCTTGATCTAAAGAAAACATGCAGGCCATGAAGGCAGTGTGTTGCCCTTGAGGAAGAACTCGGCAGACTGAGACAGACACTTTTGGAGAACCTAGCACAAGATGCACCAGATAAGACTGTGACCTAAACTGAAAGAAACCATAACTGTAAAGCCAGGAGATTCTGTCCTGATCACCTACATCATTTCAGAATCCAGTCCTGAGCCATGGTGTGTCTCATGTGACCCCATAAAAGTGAGAAGTGGAGTAGAAAAGGGCACAGGGAATCTCTCCATTTGCCAATACTATCACATTGATTAATTTTACACTGAAATCTGTGCGTGTCAAGGTTTGTGCGTGAAAAAGGGAACACATAAGGACATGAAAAAGGAAGTTGTCCAAATGAATAAGTTCCTCTTACCTCCTCAGATAAGCAGTTTGCACTTTGCAAGTCAAGATTGCCTAACATAGTAAACTTACAGAAATTATTGTAGCTTCTCTGTTCAAAGGCAGCACCTCTGAACAGGAAACTTACTGGACTCCACATATAATGAAACCATACTGGAGGAGAAAGGATTTGAAAGTGTGACTTCATTGCATGTGGCTGCATGCACTCCTGTTTGTTGGAAGTAGTTTGTATGAATGGGAGTCAGGAAAAGATCTCTTTGCTTTTTTACCCTCTGCTAATCAGTGTTCAGAGCATCTTGAATATTGAAATTTGCCCATTATATGGCTTTTGTCAATATGAATAATATGCTCTTGGACCCTTACTTAAATGAGTCTTGGGCTCTGGGTGGTCACTTTCAGATCTTCCATCCGGATTTAATCTCTTTAGCAGTGCAAATTTGGAGATTTGGTCTAAAAAACCATGAGTAAATATGTGTGCATAAACACAAATACAAACATAGTAAAGCAATAGACACAGATATTTTGAGTCCAATTGATCAAATTATTATCTAAACCAGAAATTTTCACTACATCCCAAACAGAAAAGAATAATCCTTAATGGAGTACATAGGTCATAATCTAATTGGCAAAGCCTGAACACAGCAAATGTAAGAGTGCTGTGATATGATTAAAGTAAATATAAAAACCAATTGAAAACATCCTTTTATTCCTTTTTAGGAAGTAGAGTTCTGCTGACAAGAAGCAGAACCACATTCATACCAGATTCATAGCAGTTTATTGCAATTTTGTGATCTCCATTATGGCATTATTTAAGTTTCTCCAAATTTTTAAGGTATTTATTTTTACCACATCCCTGTTTGGAAGGCAAACCACCTTTTCTTACATTTGTGAAGTAAAGATGCTCTTGACCTGCTTACAAGCATATCAAATACAAGAGATGCAGGCAGAAGCTAACTGCAGATTTCCGTGGCTTTCTATAATTACTATGCGATAATTACGACTGGTAAATAAACAGGATGAACACATTTCTGTATTCACCCTGCATCCCTCATATAGTAACGTGCAGTGGCATATCATTAAAAAAACTCCCAACCAAACAAAAATACTGGGAAATAACACACCGTAAAGAGCCTAAGAGCCTCACAGATTGTAAACACTTAACTGTGGAAAAGGCACTGACCCTTCTCCTGCTTTAACGAGAGTTGTGACTGAGGTCATAGCTGGCCTTTCCAGTCTCTGTGGTACTCCACCCATACGTTGTTTTCATGAAGAACTTGAAATCCCATCAAGAACATCAGAAGGAAATAACGTTTGTGTTGAATTTATGTTTGGATTGTTGTTTGTTTTCTTGGAAGGAGGTTGTTCTTCAGATGGTAGTTATTTTTAGCGCCTATGAAACCGAAAGAGAGCAAATGCTGGATGGAGCCAGGAAAGCAGTGAGCAAATACAGTACTGGTAAAAACTTACAGACCGGAATGACTTAGTCGCCTTTGTCCTAAGCACCACCTATTCTGGATATTGGTTTCTTTTAAAACAAAAGCGTCCTGTTGTTGGGAGACTGTGGTGTGGGTGTGTGGTCTTTCTGCAACAGATCATAAATTACTGTATTCTGTGACCTAAAGCAAGTGCAACTCTGCCTCTCTTCCTCTATTTAAAAATATCAAATTCTGTCCTGTTTGAGAACTCTATTTTCTATGTACATTGAAAAAATTAAGCCCCAAGATAATTTACTAGGGCTACTGAGTTCTTATAGTATTTTAAAACTATTTTATGGCATGCTATAATTTTTTGAATTTTTTTTTTATACTAGACCGATATAAGTTAGGCTTCATAGCTTCTGTAAAGTTCTCAGTATGAAACCTTTCTCTGAAACCTGAAGAATGCAGAAAACACCATTAGAGCATTACAAAAACTCTGCCACCTCTTATGCTGATGTTAGGCTCTTCAGATGAGTGCCAGCTGGCAAAAAAATATAAGGACAAATTTCAGCACAGAGGAATTAAGTGTGTAGTGGTAACTGCTCCAACATCCATTTCCTACTGGGTTCAGGGACTGGTAAAATCTCTGTGAAGAATATTTACTTTCAAAGGATAGTTAGGGTTTTAACTAAACTTCAGAGTCTGCATATACAGGCTCATGTGTTTGTGACCTTTAACACAAAGGTCTGCGATCTGAAAATATCTCCATCAAATTATTTGTGCTGTCAGTTGGATAATTAGAAGCTGTAGATGAAAAAAATAAGTTTTCACTGCAAGAATCTAAACTGAATTTGAAAACTGTGTGTTAATTCATCAGATGACTTTGAAGATATAGAAAAAGACACAATCTTTCAAGAATTTTATTGAACCGGTCAATGCCATAGATCCCCCCATATTTGTAAGCTTTAGGGAAAGGTAATTGCAAAAGGGTTTTCAAAGCTGAGAGTCTCAACTGCTTGAGACTGTGTGATGAGTCAGCCATTTGAGATAAGGAGAGTAGTCTGAAAGCAAAGCAAAGCAAATGAAATAAACTATATGAAAGAAGAGATTGTCAAAAAAGGCAGTGTAGAAACCATTGACAGTTCAAAAGATTTATGGAGAGCCTTGTTTGTTTGGGTTTTTAAAATATTTTTATTCAAAAGTGGTAAAATACCAAAAAGGTATCAGTTAAGGAAATCATATTGTTGAAGAAGTTGCTGGAAAAAATTATTTTCTTGCTACATTCTACATCCATTAGGGAACACAATGAACTGCAGGAACAAAATGGACAAGGGAGGATGGGTTTGTATAGGTGAATAGATGGACCAAGCATGGATTGTCTGTAGGAGAAGAAAGAATATCTTTGGTATTTTAGGATGATGTAAAGATAAGAATGGTAGTGCACAATGAATTAAAAAAAAGTAATTCCATACTACAGCCAAATAACTGGAGTTTAGATATCTTTTCTGAGAATCTTAGTTGTAGCCATGAGGAACTAATGTGCTCTCTTCATTTTACTGCAACTAGAACATTGTAGAACTTCCTTCAAAGAGCTTTCCTTCTTCTACCTTGAAAGCTTTGGAAATACTGAAAGTTCAGAATGTACACTTCCTTCACAATTTTGAACGACAGTGACCTCTTCCACCTCTGACCTCATTTGTGCTTCAGTTTTGCTTATTTTAGTGTGATAGTTTCCTTGCCATAGTTCGTCAGACTGCTTGTAGCAGTCTCTGCTTAATCAGCAGTTATTTATAAGGGTGCCTGCCTGACCTGCATGACCCTGCCAAATCAGCCTGCCACGGTTCTGATCTGCCCTGAAATAGAAGGATTGGCTTAGTCCTCAGGATGCTCTCATTACCTGCAGAGTGCACGTATCCATCATCCAGCTGGCGAGAGGAACAATGCACACTGTTTATCCAGCAAAATCCAGCCCCCTGTTTACCCAGAAAAGTGGAAATACAAACATCATTGTTTCTTTTTGTTTGTTTGTTGTTTGTGTGCTTGCTTTGCTTTGCCTTTTTTTGATAAGGTACATGTTAATAGAAACTAATGCCTGGGATGTGGCAGCCCTTTCACGGACACTCTTGGCCACATGTCCATGTGTATGGATGCCATACAGGGAACATGTACATGACACAGGGAACACTCACAGGGAAAACTGTTGAGGTTGTTCTACAAATCTTTGAAACCTATTAGTCCTGACCCACATAAGAATTTAGGAAATGCTCATGGATATCACTTGTGAGGTCTCTAAAATTTTTCTGGAGGATGGGATGGATGAGTGGTTTGAGAACTGCTACCAAGTTCTGGAGGTGGGACATCCTACAGGAGTGTCCTTCCACTCAGACCGAGTGACAGATGATTGTTTAACAGTCAGTTAAGCTCAGAGGTTATTAATTCTGATCCTGCATCATATCCAAAGGAGGTTCATTTTAAGTAATAACACGATAGTAAGAGATGGGACTCTCAATCTGATAAGCAGTATTCTTTACAGTGAATTAGCTATGAATGGTGGCATTTCTGCATGTTTACATTTTAAAAAACTTCTATCTGTCAACAAACTGTTTCATACAAAACATCAGGAAAAGGTAATGTCAGTAATTTATGGTCCCAACTCTGTAGATTGCTACAGGTACAGAGCTGTTCTTTGGTAACACTTTTCTAATGTTACAGTTTTTTGGGCTCGTTACAAAGTCATTTGTGTTTCTCCAGATTTTCTTTACAATACTGTCAACACAGGGCGTGGTTTGTTCAGGGGAGTTTGAAAACTCGGTTATTTCCTCTAGGAAACAAACTGTTATTAATAAATCCAAATCTTTAATTACAATTATCAAATCAAGTTTTAATTTGTAAATTATAATTTAAAAATTTTCAATTCTTTTCAGTTGACTCTGAAGGGAAAGATTCTTTCATACAAAGCAATATTTATGCTTGTAATGTTTGTAATTTCCCCCTATTTTTCTTCAGCACTGTTGGGGGCACATCCTTATGCGTCAACACCCAGAAACCAAAGCAAGTATTTGTGTTAGTCAAGAACTTAATTCAAAGGATTATTTGTATCAGAACAAAAGAGAATGTTTCAGGTGAAAATCTTATGTGATCTATGTCTACATTAAGTTATAGATTAAAGATGTTTATAACTTGTAGATTCAGTGACACACACTCCACCAAGCAAACCATATACAAATATAACTGTATTGAAATAATGATAATTGAAACTCTGTCAGAGTAAGATTGGTAGAAAAAGCAGTGACAGAGCTGATAGCCAAGAAATGCAGTTGAGGTGTATGCACTTGGTTCCAATGAGAAGGATTTGAAAGTGTGACCCCAGAATTGTGGTCAGGAATTAAGGACATGTGGAGATATCCTGTCGCTGAGCAGATCCTGGCAAATTTCTTAGCCACACAGGGAATCAGAAAAAGAGTATGCACAGCAGGGCATGGCCCTAAAGAGAATTCAGGTCAAGCTGGAGAAACCTCAGGCAGAGTAAGTTGGTGCAGGGACCAAATCTCGGTTGGTAAGAGCAATCAGTGAGGAAAAGGAGTATCATTTCAGCCAAGTGGCAAATTGAACATCTAGGAACAGCTGGTGGGATGACTCAGATGGCATTTGGGGAAACCCTCTGTTCAGGCGCACAGCCAGGCATTGACTTACAAGGCTTATCCCAGCTCTCAGTTCTCATTTGATGGTAGAATCTGACTGCTTGAGGTAGAGTCTGACAAAAGCTGACACATATTTATCTGTCCTGGTTATATGCTTTGTGCAGGAAACTATGTTTTCAAATGGAGATTTAGGGTGCTTTTTTTAAAAAAATATATATTTTTTTTCCCCAGTACTGAAGTATTGACTACTAAGTATTCCTAGCACTGAAATGGTCACTAAAATAGTTAAATGTTCCACAAATTAATGCGTGCATGTGATGTGCACACTTAAATTGATTGTGCGTTCATCTATACAAGCATGAACATGTGCGTGTGAGCTGAAGGGTATTACCCAGGAGCACTGGCAAAGGCACTGTCATATTTTATTATTTTTCTCTAAAATGCCATTTGCTGTTGGGTATGAAGAGGAGCTGTAATCAAACAGTTCATTTCATAGGCAACTCCAGTAATTTTATATTTTAATAGGGGATAATTTCAAGGTTACTTAGCCCAGATGCAATACTTTTGACTTGTATGTGTCTCAATATTTATTTTTTAAAGGTTACATTTTTAACTTGTATCCCTAGAGAGACATCCATATTTTTGTACCTAAATAAAAGTGGCCTCATTTTCAGAAATTAAGAGCACCTTCAGTCCCATTTGACATGACTGTTGTTCTTTTGCTTCTGTAATAGTAAAAGATGAAGGTACATGCCATGTCCCATCATACACTCCACAGTAGCATTAAAACAGTGACATTTTTTAAAATCCTCTGCCTCTCAGATTGTCTGCATGCAGTATTATATTGATTCATCAGGAAGGTAGACTGGTTTTCACCTTGATTGGATGTGGCAGCATGTTAGGACTCTGCTTTTACTTTCAAAACTACACTAAACCCCATCATTTTGCATTCCCTGTTTCTGTGTGAAAGCTTAAGTGCTTTTAATTGCCACAGCAATTGTCTGTCTGTTTGTTTATTCTTTTGCTGGTTTTTGTAAGAGCACACACCCAAGATCTGTGGATATCATCCAACTTGGCTGAGACTTAGCGCCAGATAGATAATTTTTCACATTCAGTGGTTAATGTTACTCCGTTAATATGTTCAGAATTAGCTTTTAAACACATTTTTAAGATGTGAGGCTCTAGTATTTTCAGGCCCAGGGGGATAAGAGATATCCAGAAATTTTGAATTGGCTTTTTAAAAAATACGTAAAGCCAAACAGTAACTTTTCCCTTGCCCTAGTCTGTTCCATCTAGGAAGAACTCGGAGTGTTTTCAAACATTAGCAAAACGTCTTGTTAAAATTAACTTTGAAGGCTGTATTTGTAATGATGTAGACATTGTGGGCTATTTAAAATGCTATGATATATATTTATTGCCTGGCCTTTAATGTCATTTTTTAAAAAATAAGGTGTAATTTGTGCAATTCTTGGTAAACAAATGTCAATCCATTTCTATGTTTGCTCTCTACCTTCCTCATTTTCTGTCTGTTTTTCCAATGTTTGATTGAATTATGCTTTACCTAATGGAAGGCCCTACATAAGGATGGAAATAACCTCAGTCAGGGTAAGTTGCATTGCTCCATTTCACTTGAGCGGAGCACCGAGGAGCTGGCCTGTATTGTTATGCACGTGCAGTTAATGATTTCAGCTTCTGTGTCAAAGATGGAGCCAGACCCTTTGAGCAGGCACTGTGTGTTTTTTCTGTGTCCATATGGCACCAAACAAATTTCTGTGTTTTTAGGGCATAATGCTAACGAACATCCTAAAATAATAAATATGAATTGGAAATGGGAGTTTTCTCTTGGCATTCCAGTAAGCTAAACATGCTGTATTAAGGCCACTAAAGAGCATATTACAGTAGGCTGGTGTCCTAGAAATGACTGTGGCTTTTGCACACAGGATTATCTTGCAGCTTGCATCAGGCAGTAATGATGCCTGGCTGGGCCTCCACTCTGGAAAGTCTCAGCAAAGCACTCGGGGGAAGCTACAGAATTAAACACTTCCTCCCTGATCTCCTTATCCACACTGCTCTCCCTGTCCCTGCCCTTACCCTATCCCTGTCTATATCCCTTGCTCTCCGGTGCTGCATCTAGGGAGAGGAAATAATAAAGTGACGTTACCTGATTAACCTCTGATTTTGCATTCCATGTAGAGCACTTCCTGCAGATCTGCCAGTATATAAAGTCTAACTCAATGATTCTGATAGGTTTATATTCCCTGAAGCATAAATACCATGGCCTCATCATGACCTTTGTTATATATGTTCGAGTGAAAATTGGCATGCACACTTCATCCAAGTGGGTAAATTTGTAGACATTACTGTACTTTTATGTATTTGTTTTTTAATATGTGAAGTATTCAAAACACCCTTGAATTTACTCCTAGTTCTCTAGGTCTAGAAAACCTAGATATTTAGTATGTATTTCTGATAGATGTGTCTTTTTCTGAGATGTGAATATAGTCTAAAACCCCCAATTTGGTTATTTCTCTGTGGCTTGATTGCTTACATTCCCTAAACCAAAGGGAGATCACTTGTCTAAAATCCAGAATTATATTGACTTGAACCAGATTATGGGCCTCAAACATTTCTAATTGCATGCACAATGGAATGTGTACGGACATAATAGGAATACAACAACAAATGATACATGTTAAGAAGAGTCAGGTTTTGAAGAACATTATACTGTGCAGAATGCTTATTCTTACTCTCTGGTGTTCATTATCTGGGACATGCATGAGTGATAATGAAAAAAGTCTTGGGAACAGTTGCATGAAGAAGATTTTTCATTAATAATTCACTTTACACCTTTAGAACCTACCAGGTAGTTCAGTTTTATCAAAATAGCTTGAGGATACAAGTCCAATATCATGTTTATTTTCACTGATTTCACTAATAGAATCACAGAATATCCTGAGTTGAAAGGGAGCCACAAGGATCACCAAAGTCCAGCTTCTGGCCCGGCACAGGACCCCCCAAGAGTCACACTGTGTGACTGAGAACATTGCCCAAACACTTCTTGAACTCTGTCAGGCTGGTGCTGTCACCACTTCCCTGGGGAGCCTGTTCCAGTGCCCAACCACCCTCTGGGTGAAGATCCTTTGTCTAAAATCCAGCCTAAACCTCTCTGACACAACTTCAGGCCATTCCCTCAGGCCCTGTCACTGGGCGCCAGAGAGAAGAGATCAGTACCTGCCCCTCCTCTTCTTCTCATGAGGAAGTTGTAACTGCAATGAGGTCTCTCCTCACTCTCCTCTCCTCCAGGCTGAAAAAACCAAGTGACCTCAGCCACTCCTCATACATCTTCCCCCCAAGGCCCTTCCCGATCTCTGTTTCCCTCCTTTGGATGCTCTCTAGTAGCTTTATATCTTTCTTACATTGTGGCACCCAGAGCTGCCCCCAGCACTGGAGGTGAGGCTGCCCCAGAGCAGAGCAGAGCAGAGCAGAGCAGGACAATCCCCTCCCTTGCCCGGCTGGCCATGCTGTGCCTGATGCCCCCCAGGACATGTTGGCCCTCCTGGCTACCAGGACACTGCTGGCTCATGACCAGCCCTTGACCAGGACTCCCAGATCCCTTTCCATGGTGCTGCTCTCCAGCTTCCCGTTCCTGAGTCTATACCTACATCCAGGGCTGCCCCGTCCCAGATGCAGAATCCATCAGTTTCTTGTTAAATTTCATGCAGTTGGTGATTTCCCAGCCCTCTAATTTGTTGTCTCCAAAGGGCCTCTCTGCCTTCAAGGGAGTCAACAGCTCCTCCGAATTTAGTATCAGTTGCAAACTTACTTAGTATTCCTTTGAGTTCTGCATCTAAGTCATTTATGAAGATGTTGAAGAGAACTGGGCTCAGATGTTTCCAAGCACTGAAAGACAAATTTTACTGAAAGGTGGAATTACCATTGAGGCAAGAACTAGTGAACTTTGGAGGGGGTTCAGCTAAGGGTCTTCATATTTATGTAGTATTTTTTTTAGCTCTAGGATGTCTAGAATCTCTACCATCAGCATGTACTTAAAAGGCTGTTGTCAGCCTTTGATTACAGAATGGCCAGCTCTTAGTATTTGATGCTTCTGAGATTCAGTTATTAGCGAAATACTAAAATAAAACACTAAATCATCTTCTGGCTTTCATGGCTGAAGAGGATGGCTTGAAAATTAGATGCTAATAACATTTAAAAAAACTTAAAATCACCATTGGGGGGAGTTGTTGCTTATATCATATCATATCATGATACCTTTAATAATCGTGATAATGTAATGAGCTCTGGTGTGGGCCCTGCAGGGGAGAGTTTAAGAAACTTCTCTCATTCACTTTGCCTCAAATGTGAACTTTCCTACAGTACCTATCATTTGAACCGATTATCAGACAGAGAAGTTCCATCACGCTTTTGGCTTAGGACTGGTTTTGATTATATTCATCTGGCCTCAAAACGAGTAAATGGGGCTGGTATGAAAACCACAGATTTTGGTAATATGTTCACTGAAATGGGTCACTCAGGTGATGATGCTTTAAGTCAAACTTCTTAAATAATTACATGAATTGTTTTTCTACTAATTGTGTTAATACTTCAATAGCAGTTACCTACAAAATACTAGTGTAGTAGTTTTATTTTACACTGTGAAGGTGAAAAAGTTGTCCTTCCTCTGCTAAGAGCCTAAAGGTCCTACTTCTTTTTCTTAACCCTAACGACAAGTGGTCTTCAGGGTATCTGCAGATATTTGCTTTCAGAATCACTCTGATACTCTCCTCCTCAGCATGAAAAATTTGCCATCAAGTTTGGACTACTCTAGAATAGCAATGGGAAACCGAGTTTTTCACAGCATTTCAGTTATTCTTTCCAGATAGGACACAAGCTGTACCCACTGAAGTTTATAAAGGCTTCTTGGACTTTGATCAAGAACTCCAAATCTTCAGTGACTTTCAGGGAGTATAACTCCTTTGTCAAAACAATTAGAAAATACTGCGGTATGCAGCTATAAGTTTTTGAGGCATAGATTAAGATACTAGGTTGTGGCACCTAATCATTTCCGTTACTGTTTTTCTAGTTTCCTGGTATGAAGTAATATCAGTAGTCAAACATCATTGCCAAGGATATAAAAGCAAAGTGAGCTGAAAAACATTAAACAGTTTGTTGTAATGCTTGTAACGTTATGTCCCACTAAGCAGCTGAGTGAAGTGTTTGAGCTCTGTATACTGTGGAAGACTTGTTTGGGCTTGCTTGTTGACCAGACAGCATTTAATTTTTCCACTCTGTCACAAATATGAAATATTGCTTTCCCAGACTAGAGGAATAATGTAAATTTAAGATCTACAGTCTTTAAATGCAGCCATTGTCATCCTGAGAAAATCATATCCATATCAATACAGGAAGGATTTGTATAAGCATGGTGTGAAACATAGCACTGAACTGGTGGGAAGGAATCCAGGTCTTGTTGTTAAGACCTCCCTGGAGGAGGCTGACAGTGTTTGATCCCTCTTGGAGCCAGCTCCCACCTTCCCCCAATGCCTGGTCCTTTTTACAGCTCTGCTGCCAAGTCCAGCCACTCTCACCATCCACTCCTTGTTGCACTCTCCATGATGTTATCCCTGGACCTCATCCTCAGGGTACTGCTACAAATTTGTTGCTTCTGGGAGGATTTACTAGAGATCATGCAAAGTAATCTCTTCAGTTGTGTGCTTTGTCTGGAGTACAACTTCCCTTCAGGAGTGAAGGATCTGTTTCACCAGCAATAAACCACAATGATAATTAAAAAAAAAAAAAGCAGCAGAGTTTGGAGGTGGCAGAATTTCACTCAATAATACATTTCTTTGTTAATGGGATTTTTTCCTGGGATATGGTTTCATGCTGGTCAGTAAAATCTAAGTGCTAATAATTGTTTATCTTGTTTTTCTTGGCAAAGACAATAGCTATATGGAAATTAGCAAAACTTAATACCTGAGCTGCTGATGACTCTAAATATTATGATTTAGCATACGCAAACATTTTATTTCTGACCTTATGTAGGTATTTAGATATTTTTTATTATTTCTAAGTGGCCTGAGGCCTCTTCTTATTCAGTGAGCAAACACAAAGAAGAATGGGCATCAGAACTCTTAGACCGGCACAGACTTTGTTTTGTTACCTGAAAGAAAACAGTTTATTATCTTCACTGAGATGATTGATAAGCCAGGTAAATATTCTTACCCAAACAAACAGAGGAGCTGGACAAATCAATATTTCTTTTGTTTGAATAAATGTTAACAGAGAAATGCCAGCTATTTCTCAATTTCTTTTAAGAGGAGAGTAAGAGGCAAATGTTCTTGTATTGCAAGGTTCAGTTTAGAATGAGTTTTATCAGTTACTGCAGCCTGGTAGGAAATACCTCTTGGTGTTTTAATTAGGGTCACTGGTTGTGCTCTTGAGCCAACACCACAGTTGCTTCTCAGTTGCAGCATATGGTCACGCAGCTCTATTTCTAACAGGAAATGAATTTCAGCTCTTGTACTACCCTTTCTGTTTCCACTGCATCCTCTTGCACCAGCAGATACAAACAGTGTTTTTTTAACACCTCTTGAGAATGTTGTGCATTTAATAGGAGTGCAGTTGGCACACATAAAATAAAGGCAGCACGTTGCTGTACAGGAACAAGGTCACCACTGTGCTGCTGCCTTTGCCTGTGCCAGAGCCCTGAAAACCCAAGCTGGAGCTGCTACTTCCCCTGTGGAGTGAGGATAGTGGCTACTGCTGTGGGAGCAGAAGGGATGGGAACCTTTGGAAGCCACAGTTGCTGCTTTGACTTGGTACAGGGTGTGTACTTCAGGCTGGGAAGGCAGTTTTACAGTAATTCACTGGGTTCATCGTCAATATCGTCATATTCTAATCTACAGCACAGTCCTCACATTTTGCTGTTTGATATTTGGTTACCTTTAGAGAAAACTGACAAGTGCTCTTAGGTGTCCTCAAAGGTTTTGTTAACTGACTCTGAAATTTGGGTACTTCATGTCTGTGTGGGTTCTCATGATAATTTTTTTTGCTATTTTGGGGATACAATAGAAACATCCTAGGGAGGACCAAAATGAAAAAGCTTGATTAAGAATGGTGAAGTTTAAATCTGTGTGGTCTATTTTTCCTTTCTTTTAGGCTGGCTTTACAGCTGAATGTAGACCCAAATAAACTCATCTCACTGTGGTTCTCATCATGCTCTGACTTATTCTCATGCAGCCCTGATAATGTCAGTGGAATGACTCAGTGTGAAATCACAATTAGGCCATGAGCTTTTGAGCTTTCTAGATGGTAGCCTCAGGTATATCATGAAACAATGACGCAGTAAAGGAAGAGGTACATGCTAAATGTACTGAATAAAACAATACTTGTACCAAACAAGCACAGTATAGGTTAGACTTACAACTTTTTTTTATCTTTTTTTTTCTTTTTCATACTATGGTAATTAAAAATAAAACAAAAAGAAGAAACATATACCTAGATACAGTGAAAAAGAGCCTACTAACAACAAACCAAATGTTTTCTCAATAATTGCTTTAACAAAGTTTTACTTAGTTGTTTTTACCCTATGTTTCTGTAATGTATATAAAATTTAGGGGAGATTTTATTCTGCTAACTGAAGGCTACTATTTAATCCTTTCATTTAAAGGTAAACAATGACTTTTTTATAAGATAAATGTAGAAGTTAATTTCACTGCATTTATCTTCACTTTTATTTGACTTTATTGAAAGTTTCTGGTTATTTCATAGAAGATACATGCTTCTCACAAAACATGGCATTTTTTGTGATTCAGTAATAATATTGTTCATGCTAAGTGAGGGCAATTAAGTATGATATTATACAGTAATAAATGCTTTCTGTTTCTTCTACTGAGAGTGAAGTTAAGCTTGTAAAGAGAACAAGAACGTTGGGAGTCTTCAATAATGATTATAACTAATATATAACTAATATAAACAATAATGATTATAACTAATATATAACTAATTAACATACTCTGAAACTGTATCCTGGGCTGCATCAAAATAAATGTGCCCTTGTGAGACCCTGCCTGGAGGGCTATATCCAGCTGTAGGGTCCACAACACAAGAAAAACGTGGAGCTGTTGGAGTTAGTCCAGAGGACTACAGCGCATTGATCAGAGGGCTGGAGCACCTCTGCTGTGAGGATGGGCTGAGAGACTTGGAGCTGTTCAGCTTGGAGAGGCATCTCCAGGGAGACCTTTTAGCACTTCCCAGTACCTAAAGAGGGGCTACAAGAGAGCTGGAAAGGAGCTTTACAAGAGTGTGTAGCGACAGGACAAGGGAATGGCTTTAAGCTGAAGGGGAGTAGATTTAGATTCGATATTAGGAAGCAATTATTTACTGTAAGGTTGGTGAGGCACTGAAACCAGGTTGCCCAGAGAAGTTATAGACTCACCATCCCTGGAGGTGTTCAAGGCCAGGCTGGATGGAGCTCTGAGAAATCTGGTCTAGTGGAAGGGTGGTTGGAACAAGATGATCTTTAAGGTCCTTTCCGACCAAAACCATTCTTTGATTCTTTAATTCTGTGATTCTGTGATATGTATCCCAGACTGCGACTTGATCAGCCAGAAGAGAAGTCAAGTGAATGATGTCTTGTATCTTCTCTGATCCTTGCCCTTTCCTAAAGAATCCAGTTTTGGGATAGTAGGGTAGGCCAAATTTTCATATTGCAGCCAAGTTGCCATATCATTATGAGTCGGGATATGTCCTTACGTCTGTTGTATTTGAGGACTGCAAGGTCCACTAGATTAAACAAATACAATGGGTTTCTGTAACACTTCTCTTGTGAAAGAGAGCAATTTAGATAAAATTGGAAAAGTCTGAGTTTGAAATTTGTTTCACACTTAAGAGGCCCACAGGAAATTAGGGAAAAAAATTTTACCTCCGCAATGAACATTCATGTCCTCCACTGTTTTCTTGTCCCACATAAACATGGAAATCCTACAGCACGTAGACTTCCTACTGCCATATTCTCTGAGTTCATGAGGTTACTGTTCTGTGCCTATGGATACAGACAGCGTATTGAGCCTGTTGGAATACGTTGCCATTGTCTGTGGCACATGTAATTAGCTGCCTCGTCATTGCCATTGATAGCAATCAGCATATACTTGCACAGAATGGATATTAGAAAGATGTTTGAAAAAAAAACAAACCAAACAAGCACAGACTACATCAGCATTGATTTGACTTCATCTTTAGATTAGACCCCTGGTTTAAGGGAACCTGCTTTCATACTGTTCTAGAAGATTAAAATGGATTGGTTTAGAGTCTAGAAATTGCCTTAGAGGGTTTCTTTCTATTTAGTACAGTATATTCCGTGCCTTCCCATTCTGCAGGAGTTGTGTCAGGGCAACTGGAAGAAATACAGACAAAATCTTATAAAATGCTTGTTCAGCTTGCGGAGCTTCTTCTGAAATTTTCTCTGATTTAAGGTGTGAATGAGCTGAAGGAAGTGGAATTCTTGGTGTTTAAAAATGTACTCATGTTGTATTGTTCTCATTGATTATGAATTGGATTAATACAAGGGTTTTTCTCAAACAATTTGAGAAATCAAAATGCATTCATCTTACAGGTGCTACTTGAGACCAATACTCTTTGTTACTTCCTTATCTACTAGCAGTGAAATTTTGTGGACTCTGGAATATACCTATCAGGTTTATCTGCTCAGGGGCTGAAGATCAAGCACTGATATTCTTGGGAAGTATTAATTAGGATTATTTTGGAGATTTCTGCTATGTGAAAATTAGATGGACCTGAGAAATTTCAAACTTCTGAGATTCAATAAATACCACTCTCAACAGAAACTTTCTAAATGTGTGCAGTTGTGAGTACTCTGCTTTTCAGTATGGATGAGTGAATAATCTCATAACTACTTATGCCAGTATGGGATGAGTAAGTCTCCCGAAAAGCAACATGCTTGTATGTGTTTCTCCAGTTATTGTGCAGCTATCTGATCTCCTGAGTGAACCTCTCTGGATTTTACTCTAATTGATTATTTGCAAATGTGATTTTCATTACGTCTTCGTCAGGAGGATATTTTCCAAAGGCTGATAGGAAAATTCTAGATGGAAAGAGGTCTGCTTTTCAACTACCAGCTTGGTCAGCTGGAACCAGGTTTTCAGGTTCTCTCCATAGGCAGAGATTACAGGTGACCTGATCCACTGCCCTACACTCCTCTGAGGAAGAAAGTGTTCCCTTTCCTGAGACATTTCTTGTTTTGGCTTCTGCGTGTCATCTCTCATCCTCCAACCACGTTGCTGAAGAACTCAGCTTCATCTTCTTACTGGCCTCCCTATAGCTGCTAGGGGGCTGCAGAAAGGTCCCTGTGAAGCCATTTCTGCCCCAGGCTGAACCAGACCCTATATCTCAGCTTCTCCTAACAGTGATACATGTGATGCATGGCATGGGCTCTCTTTACATAAGGTCCCCCACATTACATGTTGCTGTGTGCTAGTGGCTTAGTAGGGGAAGTTTTGAAAAAACCTCCAGATTGAGTTGTGTCACTGTCATTAGCGAGACAGCCTGTTCCTTCATTGGAGTGGGGTTTCCCTTCACTGTGCTTCAGGTGGCCCTGGAGACAGTCTGCAGTCGTTCACTTATATAAAATCTATGATGAAGCCTTGAAGACTTTTTTTGATTAAAAATATAAGTAAGAACTGCTGATTTTGTCAAGGAATGTATTAAATGTGAACAGTGCTTAGTCACAGCATGATTCCTGGGCAAATTTGAGATATCACTGTCTTTATGTGTTTTGTCGAATGTTTGTTTTGATGGTTGTTGGTTTTTTGGTTCTGTTTTGTTTATTGAACAACCTGCTCTGAATATGCTTGACATCTCTTCTGTCTCATACCATTTTAATATATTTTTAGATGTCCAATACACATAAAATTTCCAATGATGAAATTTTTTTCTGCTTGTTCTGCTTTTTCTTATGTGGAAGAATATATCTGTCACAATCAAGATTCACTCAGTTTAATTAGAATGGTATTCCCATGGGGGAACATAAATAAATTCTTCATGTGATCAGTTGTAAACTTGATGAACCCAGTACATCAACTGATTTTCAGGCTTCTTGCAAAAATATTGCTTCTGCAAAACATTTTTGCTTGGAGGTGGTGCAGGAGTTTTTTCAGCAGGACCCAGTAAAAGCAAATCTTTCTGTGTGCTAGGGAAATATTTCCTCCTTAGAAATATATATGCTATAAAGTGAATGAAAAAAAGTGTACCTTTGAATTTCAGATGAGAAATTATGGCCAATCTGAAGTATAATCTCAGTGACAAATGCTTGTTTCTTTCACTGGCAAAATTAACATTAGTTTGCATGGTGCAGTATTGCATAAATGATGAATAAGATCATGTTTATATTTAAATAAATTATAAATAAAATCATTTATTTCTACCAAGAAAAAAAGGGAATAGATATAACCGTACAGTAGTCTAGTAGGCCTTTTAAAAAATAATTGTCTGAAAGCAAAGTTAACATCTCAAATCTGTCTAAAGGGCAGCACAGTGTATCATAAATGATTAAAGTTAAGCCTCACTTGCCCCTGGCTGTTAAGGATAACAATTATTTGCTTGCAGGCCACTGCTGCCTTGCCCTTCATGGCAGCCCCCTGCTTTCCAACTCTCCCGCTGAATTTGAAGCTCAATTTCTGTTGAGGGGGCAAGGACATAGGTTGGCAGAAGGCTGCTTTCCCTCTCCCAGGGCATGGACTCTACTCTAGCTGCCCCCTCAACAAGTTCAGGGACTTCATTATTCTAACACAATGGCCCAGATTTACTTTTTTGTCCTTTTAAGTAATATAGACACTACAATAATTCTGTCACTTGCGCAGTGGTGTCTGTGATTTGCTGCTGTGGAAGGGACTGTTGAAGGCAAGTGCAGTCAGGATGGTGCTGTTTTGTTCTATACTTACTTGCTTATTGTGATATTTCACAGAAGAATGTCAGATCATCTTTAGAAATGCTATTTAATGCCTAGACGTGTACATTTCCATTTGAATAATGCCTGTTTCTTTGCCAGAGTCACTCTGTTCAGATCAGTGCAGTTCCACTGAACAAACTGGTGTAGTATACGAATGGCTGAAACCTGTAAGTGAACACGCATGGTTGTTGATTTATGAGGTATATCCTAGTATCCTAGGATTTTGGGGTGGAATGATGTTCAGAGAACATACTCTGATTTTGATGTATGATGATGTCCATAATTCCTTATACTTAGTTTCAGAGATTGAATTGTCTTCATTCACATCATAGCTATTTTTTTTTTTACATTTTTGTCTCCAAAAGATTGGGCTTCAAGGATTTTTTTTAAGGGTTTTTTTTTGTTTTTTTTAAGTGAACCTAGTTTTGCCTCCTCCATTATTTTTCATAGTATTTTCGTATCAAAGAGAAGAAATAATTACATAAATAGTGTGAGAGTTGCAAAGTCACATGCTTAATCATTAGGTCTGACAGGGAGAGAAACATTATTGTAAACAATAAAAAATAAAACCCCACAATTTATTATTTGACGATTTTCCCTTCATGTACAAAAAATGGTAGTGAGCATGTAATTAAAACCTGTGTGGTTATGTAATTAAAAACTGATCTTATCACATATGTAGAAGAGGAGAAAATAAAGTTTGTATGGACATGATTGCAATTGGAATATGTAACTTTTGAGTTGACTTGGAAATGACAATAGTGTCGTGTTCACCAGGACAGCACAAGTAGATTCTGCCTGTTTCTTTCAATTTTCCAGATGCCAGTCAGAGGTTTTTCCCACCTTATGGGGGTACATGATTTCTAGATAATTCACACTTTTCTTCTTTCCTCCTCAGATTCCTCCCTTTAACCCAGCTTTTATCCCTTCTGTGCCTGAAACAGAGAATTACATCCAGCTGCCATCATGGGGATGAGAGGGAAAATGGGGATAGATATTGAGCATGAAGCTTCTTTATAGGATTATTTGAAGCTGAAGCAGTTATGGGCAGTGAAAAATTATTTTTTTCCCGGTATTCCCCACACATGAAGGGTATTCAACCACTCTTTGTGGGAACAGTTTGTGTGCAGTCTGCTTAGTGTTTCGTCAAGGCTAAGAAGGTGGGTTGTTGGAGAGTCTAAGTGCTAAAATTCAAGCGTAAGTGAGAATTTGAAAAGGCTTGTAATTTGGACAAATTAGGAGAGAGTTTTTCAGGGATATCTAGAGCTCTGCTTCTTGCCAAATGTGTAACTCTGAAGGTCCTGCTTATTCATTCATGTATTGCGAAAAAAGTGAAGGAACAGCCAATCTAAAATTAAGATTTGTGGTGTCACAAATACCTTGTAGATGGATTGACAAAAAGTATTTTATTTCCACTGGCTTGTTAAAGCATTGTTTGGCCTAAGTCGTAAGCTTGTTTGTAGTTCTTCACTGTCTGTAGCACTTTACTAGCTTTATCTTTCCATGCTTGAGCAATTACATGGTTTTCCAGGCCTAGATAGCACTTAGGTACCATAATAGAGTTGTCTGTAGGAACGAAGTTTTTACTGAAACAAATCTTAATAGAATTGCAGCTCACTGGTCTGCTTGGAAGTTTTAGCAACCTCTTTTACCTTTTTCTGGCTGAACTGAACACCATAGACCAATTTATGACTCCAATCACTTTGAGGGGTTATTGAATGTTTAGGCCATGGAAAGGATTCACTGGTTGTGAATGGACTCTATCAGAAACAGTGGCCAAAGTCATGCATTTCCCCAAGATGTTTGTGTGTCACGTAGGACAGACAGCACAGAGACTGCAAGAACGACGATCACAAAACTAAATTTGCTGGGAATTCTGTTTCTGTTCAAGACATTGCCCAGATATATTTCCTTGCAAATCCCTCACTGTTGAATAGTTAGCATCTCAAAGTGCTGCCTGGTGTTTGTTGGACAGCTTGCTTCCTTTCTATGTGGTGTGCTGTTTTCCATCCTGCAACATAGCAGGATATATTATTTGGTACCACAAAATTTAGTATTGCTTTACCCCTTACTACCATGTCTATGTTTTCACTGATTTTGAGGTGTTCTGTTGTTTTGTTTGAGTCTCTGCTAGATTTTTTACTATAAAAAATATAAATATTTAATATAATTATTGGTGAATATTCTGAATTAGTGAACAACATACTAAAAATACCACTAAAGGACCTTTATATCTTGGTTTAATCCATTGGACAGCATGTGCCCAGTATGTCTCCTTTAGTTTTGATTTATTTCAATAGATTCTGAGCTTTTCCATATCCAAGTCAAGTTTTATTCCACTTTTCTTAGGCCATTGAATTCACTGTAGGCACAGAAACATGAAAATTTTATTGCTGGTAGTAGAAATTTGTTCCAAGCAGTGCATTTGCTGCAGTGCATTTATGTTTCTGTGTCTTATGACAGAGAAACACTGAACATTCAAATTCCAATTCAGTTCTGACATTTTTGCACAAAGTCTCTCTCAAAGGTTGTAGTGCATAATGTTATGAGCAGTCCTGTTAATGTCAGACAATATTAGAAAATCTACTGCAAATCAGTGAAGACTGTTACAGTAATTTCCCTGCCTGTCAAGGTTGGCTTCAGGAAAGCAAGACTCTCCATTGTTTTAGGAGTTCTGTAAGTGATATACAGTGTGTGAAAGGTGGAATCAAAACCTGTGCTTTCCATTTTCAGAGATCTGATACCTTCAATATGATCTCATTGGCATTTTTGTATAACTGCTTTTTAAGTAACTTTCTTGACTGAAGAATGACTGCTTAAGCCCTAGCTAATAAAGATACTTGTAGACGTACCAGTACTGATCTAGATTACCTATAGATCTATAATAAACATTTTAAAATTTATTCTTTAAATTATTTTATTTCAATTATTTGATGAGATCACTGTGCTTGTCTTTAGGAGTTCTGTTAAAAATTGGACTTCTTTTCAATGCAGCATGTTCAGTTTTTTTTAATCTTGACTTTATTAAAAGCTCTAAGGGCTTTTAATAAGCTCTAAGACCAACAACACACAAAGGTTATTACACACAAGGTGTTCATGTCAATAGAACTTCATTCAATAGAAGAACTTCTTTCATTCAATAGAAAGAATGTCTGTAGTGTGTAATTGACAGCATGATGCCAATTGCACAACTGCAATGAGCTGCAACAAAACCCCCAAAATATTAGTTTAGCACACTTTTTTTTTTAGTTCTGGTAATTACAGCTGCTACTGTAGTAAGTGTAGTAAGACAAGAGAATGATTTTCATCAGTGTCTTTATATACTAAAATCTTTAGGAAAAATCAGTTTTTAAACTGATGTGCCTACTTAGCATGAATACATTGAAATAGGAGTGCTATGTAGGATAGTTATTCTTATTAATGAAATTTGCTGGATTTTCTAGATTTCTATTTGATTTGTCACCACCCAAACCATCTCTTTAAGTATATAATTAAGGAAAATGAGTAATTGTAACAAAAAATGTCGAGTCTGATCAGTTATATCAGGCTGTTATCACCTTAACTGTTTGTGCAGGAAAAGATATGTATGAGCACTTAATTTCCCTGCCAAACTGTTGAATAAACAGATACCTGCAGAGCACCAAATCCTGAATCTTTCAGACTACACATGATTAACTCAAATGTTGGGTATCCTGATTTTTAATATCTTTTTCAGGGTGCTGCTTTTAAAAATGAATTCGGTGTGCCTATAATGGTTTTTTAAACGGTGGTGTTTTAATTTCTGACTGTATTCAGTTGAGTGGAGATAGTATTAAAGTGAGTCATATATGAGTAATATGTTTATATCACATGGAGATTAGAACAGCAGTCAGTGGAGATGAAAATAGTAGTGCAGCAGCACAGGCAAATACACAGTAAACATAAAATGCAAATATATTCATTGATTAGTTATGAATTCATTCTGCTTCTACATGTTCAGAAGAACATTTTGAAGAACAAAATGCAGCCCATACAGGCAAAATATGGTGCATAGCAATTTAATTTCAGTTTGGTTTATTTTTAGTCACTCAAAACACGAAATAGGAGCAAGTGTGCTGCAAGGAAATGGAAAAGATGCACAGAGTCAAAAAATGACATTTTGGACATATCTTCCAATCCACTTCAGAAATCATATTGTTCTCATGCATTTCTCCAAACACCAAGGGAAGCTTTTCTGATCAAAGTGAAGAGCAGCTAAGGGCAGTGAAGTGATGTCCAGACCATGTCCTGGCTTCTAAGAATCAAGGTTGTATCACTGCACTGTGCTCTGTTCATGCTGTGTTCCTTCCTCTGAAAACCGAAGTGCAGGAAAGTGGGGGATAATGTGAGTCTGGCTGACTCAGGAGCATCTGACATGCTTGTGAGAATATGGGCACAACAGGACCTTACCTTGGATTTAAGGACTGGAAGTCTCCCAAGTCCCACAGTATAAACATATGCTGTGACAGCCTAAGCGCTGCTGTGAGGTGGAGCCAACAGCCTGAGTTAAAGCACATACTCTCTGGTGCTGGCTAAATTTTTGGTTTCCCAGGTTTCAAAAACTTAAAATGCTTGCACAGTCAACAACATGTGCTTCTAGAGAGCCTGATTGGTGATCGTGCTTGCAATAAATTAACTGAGAACAAAAGAAGACACATGGATTTGTTCAGTTGGTACTTTATTCTAACCAGACTTTTTTTTTTTAATGCAAACTTCTTTGGATTGTAAATGGGATCATTCTTTATATCATTCTAAATAGTAGCTAGATAGACACTTTCTCTCTCTTAGAAGTGCAGGAAATCAATAAGAAATGTTTAAATTTAAAATAACATATTTGGTAAATAGATTTCATACAGTAAGAGCAGGAAGTCCTCAGCTGTGTGCCAGTTGCTGTGCAGCAGCATGTGACACAGCAGGCAGTGCTGCTGCAGATGTGAGCCTGCTTCTCCATACTTCAGTTTCCTCTAATTATTCCACCAGTGTATGTGGGTTTTCTCTATTGCCACTCTTCCAAATGACATAAAACCTTTGGCTCCCAAGGGACTGTACTGAGGTTACCTGTAGATTGTGCAAACCCCAGAGAGCTGATCCCCATCATTTTCTCTAGTAGGGGTTTGGCCAAGGATGACTGGTTGACTTTTAGCCATTGTGCATGCATTTTCTTTCTGCAGAAACTAATGGGGAGCAGAGCGGTGCTCGGTGGTGGAGCAGGCTATGAGTGATGTGTATTCCTAGATCCCAAATAATGGAAATTTAGATAAATGATCTGTTACTGTGACCATCTCACCATCTCTGATAAGGCATGTTCAGTAGAAGCACATATCCAAAAGCTGCACTTTGACAAATCCTGTCTTTTTCCTTAAAATATTAAAAAAAGATAAATGCATAAGGCACTAAAAAATATATTCTCATTTTTTTGTATCAGTACTACTAAGTCTTATTGCCAACTGAGTAGCAATAGCTGCTGAAAACAATTTTTCCCTCTTTGCTTTTATCCTTTCTTTCGTCCTAAAGTCTATAGAGTTACTATTAAACCTAGCAACTTAGAAAAAATATATAAACTCTAGAGCTACCACCAAATTTAATTTGTTTGTTGGGTTTTTTTTAAAAAAGAACCAAAACTTTCCTGGCATTGTCCCATAAAAAAACATCAGCTGGATGTTTAAAGGACAAGAAATGAATTTGGATTGCCCCATGCAGTACTCCTGACTGGGGTAATCCAACTGTTATGGAAATGTTGATTAAACAGTGTAACTTAAAATATTACCCCTTTTCATAAGCAGAGTCTCCATATTATTGCTTTCACTCTGCAAGCTTTTTTTACAGATGTTTGAAGTTAAAACTGTCCTTAATGAAGACAGAAATACTTATATAACATAACTTATTGAAAGCTTTAGAGAATGTATGCCATACTGCTCATCAAACAAAATTTTCCAGTGAGGTAATGTCCACTGCTTTCTGTGCTGTGTTGTGTTCTCAAGTGACATTGGAACACTGCAGCTGTTTTACCACTCTTTTCTGTACTTCCAGATTGATTTAGCAGTACGACAAAATCCTGGAAAAGAAAGTAAAACAAAAAGTTCTGGGTGTTCTTAGTGAAGAACTATCAAAACCAAAGGAAACAAACCAGGATACTGAAAATGAGGAGCTGTGAGGAATTTGAATTTCACTAAAGCAAGAAACAAAACAAATATTCACATTATTCAGTGTGCGTGAATCAGTCAAGATGCTTTTTTTATTAGACATGTGTGAACTTGACTCTGTTGTGGCTCTCACTCTGTGCATAAGCCTCCTTCTTGTGTTACCTTGAAGCAGAACCCAGTTTTTGCCACCCTGCACTGTCCCATCCCCAAGCACAAGGTGCTTGATGTGCCATCTGCTGCTGCACAGTGCACACCTGTCAGCATGATAGCCGACATTAGAAAAAGTATGCATGATGAACATCCCATAAACGTATTCATAACTCTCTGAGGATGTGTAGTTGGTTGTGTTCATTGATCCAAATAATTTGTTCTAAATGTTTGAAAGTAAATATATCCAATTACATTTGTCTTTTTTTGCCTAATCAAAAAACTCTTGTAGAAAAGCATGTCTGTTGGTGGTGCTTCAGTACAGAAAAGGTTTGGAAAAATATGATATTTCCAGCCAATTAAAAGAAGATACTTGATTAAAGGTATCTTTCTTGCAATGTTTCTTTCAGATGCAGAATGATATTGTCAGAGTCATTGTGTTTTACAAAAAAAGAAATTTGAATTTGACCTCTGTAACGATATATTTACAATAATGGCATAATAAAAGTGAGCCTTTTTATTCTCATTTCAATAATGTGTACTACTCAGCTGGCCCCTGTAGGGGAAAAACATATGAATCTCCACAAAGAAAGTTTCCCATCTGCCTTCATTTTACCAGAGGGAAAAAATATCTGTTCAAATGCTCTGGTGCTCTGATTTAATAAAATTGAAAGTACTGCATATTACCAGAAATTTGAGTATGTTTCAGGCTGATCTAGGCACACTCCAAAAATTCTTAGTGCCCTTACATATGTTTCATGCCCCTTTTACAACAGATCAAATACATTATTCAAAGCTAAGTGGCCTGCATGTCTGTTCGGATTCATTGCTTGTTATTCCACTTTCAGTTGCAAAGCTGAAGGACATTCCTGTCTCACTAGAGTATGCAGTGAACCCAAGTGGTTATTTTTAAAAGCTGTTTTCCTTTATAAACGTGTCAACCTAGAGAAGAAGGTCTGTGCCATTCAACCATTTTTACTCACTGAGAACTATATTGTTACAGATGAGAAAGCTGCATCAATTTTTGCAGCCACACATCCTTTTGCTTTAGGATATCAGCAGTGTAGTTGGGTTGTCACGGTCTCTGGATGAATTATTCAAGCTCTTGACATCAGAGATTTCTGATAGCGGATTGGCTGGTGCTGGCATAATAAAATCTTTCCACAGAAAAACAGTGGAGAAGGACGATGGCAGTGAGACCAGCCGAACTGCTGCTTCCAACACAGCTGGCTTTGTCTGGCTGTTGCATCTCTGCAAGAACATATAAAGATGTTTTTAAGGTTTGGCTTCATGTGCATTCTCTGATAAGAGACGGTGGAGGGATTTTTGTAAGAGGCCTGCATTTCCAGTGAGGGAAAGAAATCGGATCATTGTTGAAAAATTACTTCTGGCTGTATTCTAAAGAAACGCTGCACATGACAGTGGGGTAGAAGCTGCAGCAGCATCCACAGCAGCAGCAGCAGCAACAGCAGTGCCTATGGCTCACTATAAAGGTGCTGGTGGCAGAAAAGTTCCGTCATTGAATGTGTTTCCTGAATTCTTTCAGTGCCAGCAGGGTAAGTGATGCGACCACGGAGCTGACAGTCCTTGCAGGTGGGGAGGGTGTAAGGAGCTGTGTGGCACACATGGCTTGTGGGTATGGACAAACAGTACCTGCACAGAGAGTTTAGTCAATGAAAATAACACAATTGCTTCCAGGTAAATTTGTTCAAAACATACTTACAATGGAATTTTTAAAATTAATGCACTGTTTGTGTTACAAACAGTTACAGTGGTAAAATCTGTTCCTTTTAAGCCTATACAAAATAAATGCTAGAACCAAGGAAACTTTATTGTTAGTAGTTCCAGTTGGGCTCATAAAGAATATATTGCTCACAAAAATTCCTTTGTAATAGGTTATGTGGAAGGGCTATTTCTGCTGTTTGTTGATATGACTGAAACTGTGTATGTCTTCTGCTGGTAAAGTGTCTCTCTAGAAGCTGGAAGCTGGTTCTTTGATTTCCAGTTTTTGTCAGAAGGCTGTTTCTTAAATCCCCAAGATGCACTGGAGCTACAAATTATGGAATAATTTTCATTCATTTCTTTGATGAGAAATTTTACTTCCGAAGACCCAGTTTATTTCCTTTTGGCATGCCCTTGTATCATAGTTGTAAGTTACAGAGATATGGATAAAGGCAGAACTGGACTAATTCTATGTGTGCTTGATCTCTATCCCTACACCTATACACACCACCCAGTATAAGTGTGCAAGTACTTCCATGGAAATTTATTTGGCTGGCTATATGTGTAATTTCAGAGCACGGCTGACATTTACTGTGTGTCAAAAGGAAAGCATCTTGTTCACGGTTAGGAACCATGCAGTGAGGTCTGTTTTTCAGAATGTAGAAATGACTGTCACATACAAAGTCAAGACAGCTTCCTGCCAAAAATAGTCAGTGTGGAATGAAGCATGGTGCAGTATCTTAGTGATAGTTTTCATAATTTGCCCATGAGTGCAACTAGTAGATTCTGAGAATGTAATACGTTTTTAAAATTTACATAAGGCCACCTGCCCAATGATATAGAAGGGAAATAAAGAACACAAAATTATTTTCTTAGGCATAAAGTGTGACAGTCTAGTGATAGATTCTGGACTGTGTAGGTATCTTTTTTTCCTTTGGTATTTCTTATATGTGAGATAGTATTTATATTTAAAGAAAATATACCTGAATTTTAATGCACAGACGCTTTTTGGGAACTTGTGATTGGTCAGGGAGCTGTCACTGTCCCACTGAAGATAACATTTTGACCTATGAATTTTGTGTGGTGATTTCTATCTTAATGTACTCTCATTATGAAGCAGCATTGCATGAGTTTAAATCAGAGAGCTTATTGTTAGTAATGCAACAAGCTTAGTAGTTGTCTATTCCAGAACTTTAATGGGTATTAAGGAATATTCCATTTTAATTTTACAGATGTGGAATAGGAAAAATACTATCCAGCACTCCACAAGTCACTAGCAAATACAGTAGCTAAAATTAGATACTCTGTCTCTAGGTTTTGGGATGTGCACATATTCTTATGAAAAGTAAATATTTAACAGCAATTGTATTTTCCTTTGGGAAATGAAGGTGCTCATTCAGAACTGATGACGGCAATAACATGATTTTGTCTTCCATGAGATAGATATTTCCTCCTATTTTTCGAAAGAAAAATCTGTGTCATAAATAATTGAATATCTCTGTTGTGAAATTACTCCATGTGTCAAAACTGATTACCCACAAGGAAGGGGCAGGGTTTTGTGGATTGCTTATAGTGCTGTGATGCTCTTCCCTCCACTGCTGTGACCCTTGTTGCTGAAGCTGGAGGAGCTTGTTCAGGAGCTATTTTTGTCTGTGCATCTGGCAGCTGTCCCTCAGGGATGATCTGAAATTCACTATAAATCAGACAAGTGCTTTGAGACAGGACTAAGGGAGGTAGTAAGTAGTGGTGTAGAAACTGCCTGAACTGGCTAATGGCTCCTTCCTGGTAGGGTCTCCCAGAGGACAGATGAGTTTGATAATGCAATTTCAAATCTTTAATTCAACATTCTAAATATTTTCAAATACACACGCTAAGAGTATTTTTTCTAAGTCCCTAGCTGCCTTTCTACCTAAAAACAGCTTGGCTGTCGGAAACATGGATTCTAGTTGAAAAGTATAGAGAAGTTCTAGTTGCTCAGACCTTGGTAAGTACAGTATGGAAGTAGAACTCACATTTATCTTGACATTCAGATTTTAAATGGTGTCTTTCTTGTCATTGGCTGGTTAAGTCTCAAACTTTGCCGTGAAACTCTTCGAATAGTCAAGTATCAGAACATTATTGTAATGATATGAAGTATTTTCTGTGAGTATTTAGAGGCAAAATTGGCTGTCTCAGTAAAATATAGAGTTATTTCTGGCAAGTGCAGAATGCATTTGTTGTCAATAGGGAATTTTAGTCTTCCATCATGTAAATCTGAAAGTATCCAGTGATGTCTAATCAAACTGATTTCCTTTTATTCTCAGATGAGCAAGAGTCAGTGCAGAAACGGACTTTCACAAAATGGATCAATACTCATCTGGCTAAGGTAACACATGGGTTTGAAACTTATTTTCTTTTGAATCAAACCTTTTAATCTATGCCGTTACAGCCCTGGAGTATAGAATATTTCAGCTTTCTCTGAGCAGTATTTCATGATGTTAAAACAGCATCCTTATCATCTGGACACCATTGAAGATGAACCTCAGCATGGTAGTGGTCAGCTGCAGAGGTGTGAGTGGTGTCCAGAGGCAACCACCCAGCTTCTTTGGCCAGAACTGAAGGGTAGCACAATACCTGCTACTTCAGCCAGAGGAAACTTCTGAAACTGATTTCTGTGAAATAGAAATATTAGACTTATTGCGCACAATATATTGAAATAAAACTTAAGTCATGTCTGTAATTTGATAGAGGCGCACTGAGCTGGTTACAGACATAAATAGTGCTTAATGAATCCAGTGCCGAATTAATCATCTGATGCATTGTGAGGTTTGCCATGAAACTGTTGTTGCTTCTTCTTAACAAAACTTAAAACTCCTGGTTTTGCCTTTAAAAGAGTAAAGACTGTGATTTATACACAGTTTTAAAAGAACTGAGCTACAATTGGTACCAACTTTATCTGAAAACATACGCTGTGAGATTAAATTTGGCATTTCTCGAAGTTTTCACACAACACATCTCTAACCATAGTTATCAATTAGCCCAATAAATCAAAATTTTAAACTCCAGAGAAGCTTTTTGAAATGTGTATTTTTAAGCCTGAAGAGGAATGATCATTAAAATTGAGTAAAGAATAGCTGTAACAGCACTGTTTTAGCTTTTGGGGAAGCAATTGGCTAATAATACCCTCAAAAATGATGCCCATATGATGCTGTATCATGTGATTTGATCTAATGAGACAGTATGGTACTGCAGCAGCATTTATTTGTGTTGCTGAGGAATGTAATTGAAGAACTTACTATGAAATTGACTTGTAAAATTCAACTGCAAGGACAAAGTTATCTTAAGGACTTCTTAACAGTGGATTCTCACTGGAAATGAGGTCTGTCCCCATATTGTCTTTAAAATAATTTGGAAAAGCCCCCCATCCAGGAGAGAAGCACTCTTTGTTCTGTTTACTTCAACTGAAATTGAAAGGAATTCAGTGTTTGCTAAAGGATTAGCTATGTCAGCTGCAAACCAGTGTCAGAGGAGAAAAATAACTCTTATTTCATGTTCATCTATTTCTTAATTGTATTATATCATTAATTATAATCTGATAATTATGGAAAAGTAGAACTATTAGGTAGGTTATCAATATCATATTGTTAGGTATTATGAGTGTGTGTGTGCACATCATGACAATTTCCTAGTCTACAGATTAATCCTTGGAAAGGGACAAAGTTGTGGTGGCAGCTGCATTAAGAGATCTTGCCCTGGATTGGAATTTGGGAATGTTTCCTGCTGTGCTAGTCCCTTTGGGCCATGAGGACTCAGATGAACCTTTTGACTTGCTTGATCTAGGTGTGTAGTTCTTTAATGGGTCTGATACTGTAAAGACTGAACAAATACATTCAAACCAGGCAGTTATGCAGCCACAGCCCTGACTTTTAGCTACCTGAGGTAGCTTTTAGTTACTTTGTATAAACTGGTTTTTGTTAATTCACGCTTTAGCAGGAAAGTTGTTTCTGTGATACTTTTGTTGATGGCTGTCGGCATGTTTGCCTCGCTGCATAAATCAGATGTATGAATTAGCTGGCTCTGCTTCCCATTTCCACTGTAAGGAGAAGCACTGTTTATAGAAATTAAACTCAACAGAAGTGACCCATGCCATGCAAATTCTTAAGATTTTAAAGCTTTCTTAGTTACATTTTTGGAAATATGTAAGTGGAAATAAGTTTTTTGAGTTAATCACAGCTGTAGGAAATACAGGTGGATCTCTGAAGTGCTCAGGACTCCTCTTGCACTCAATTTCTTACTTGTAGCTCAAAGTTTCAATACTTACACTGTTTGAGTTTTGTAAAAGGTTGTTGTGGTCTCGATTGTTTCAAAAGCAACTGGAGATCTGTAACATCTCCATTTTCTCTAAACCTTTAAAATGTGGTAAGGAAAAATCCTGGAAGGAGACTCACTTTTAGGCAGCCTTGTCTGCATTCTGCTCTCATCTTTGACCCAATAAAAACTGGAGCATCTACTAGTCTGGTACCTAGCAAAGAACACTGTGAAGTTCTGGCCTCAGACTTAGAGCAGAGAAACAGCAATACATGCTGCACCACTGTGGGGTAAAGGAGCTCAGAGTGGAGGAGTGAAGCTGAGCCAGGGGAAAAAAGGGTAGCTGCAGGGAAGGTGATTTGAATTTTGCCTTTGTGTCTCACCATTGATCCAGAAAATCTGTGCTGAATTTGACTCAGTATGTGCATTCAAAATTAAGAGTAACTTCACTTCAAATTGTCTCTCTGTCTCTTGGCTACTCTTGGAAAACTTTGGGTTTCTTTTCTTTCCTTGCCATTTTTGATAGTCCCATAAAATTATTAATGGAAAAAGTAACAGGAGTGTTGCAGTGGAGAGCCTGCAACCTTCTCTGGTAGACAGCTTTGCCCGTGGGAAGAATCAGAAGACGATATTCTTGATGGATGTTCATAGATTTACTTTATTTCACCCAGCCGCCTCATGGCTGGGGGCCTGGACCAGACTGCCCACCTTTCCGCCAAAACCCCCGAGTTTCCCGGGCCGGGGGCCATGGACAGCCAATAGGGTACAGAGCTTGGGGACATGTGACCAGAGAGCAGGGGTCTGGGGAACCCCGTGTAAGCCATGCTTCCCACCCAGGGCCCATCCCCCCAGGGGGTGCCCCAACACAGGAGGAAATAACAGAAAACTGAAAGCTATAATTATGGTAACTCTTAACACCATGGCTATCTAAAGAAATGTCTCATCCTAAGTGAGTTGGAGGGTTTTTGAAAAAAAAGTACTGCATGAAACCTCAAAAGCAGAAGGAATTAATATTTTCTAAGCAAAGATTTTGGGGTTTCGCTGTAGCAATTTGAAAGATGGATTTAGAGGTGGCAAAGGAAGGTAGAGTTCTCATCCTTATACTGTGTTGGTTGAGTAGAGCAGAGGAGCATCGAAAAAGGAGCATTTTCTCACATTATGAGGAGTAATTATTGGAAAAAAATAGAAATAAAGAAGTTCTTTGATTATTTTCGGTAGGACCAAGAAAAATTCATAGCTTGGGAACATAAAGCAGAATGTCAGAGTTTGCTATAAGTAAAATATTCTTCCCTGCTAACATTTAAGATCTTAGTGTGTATTTTTCATCTAAGAAGTCATGCTCTGATCAAAATAGAAACTAATTCAATAACTAAGGCTATCAAGTACATTAAACCAATTATTTTTGGCTTTTTAACTGTAAAGTTAAGAGTGGGTTTGAGAATATGGATACAAATAAAGAAGAATGAGCAAAACAGATAAATTAAATGAGACTGTTGCTGAAATTCCTTCACCAAAAGGGTTGTCATACACTGGCATTGGTTGTCTATGAAAGTGGTTGAGTCATGATCCCTGGAGGTATTTAAAAGAGGTGCAGATGTGCCACTTAGGGACATGGCTTTGTGGTGGACATGTCAGTGTAAGGTTAATGGTTGGGCTTGATTTTAAAGCTATTTTCCAGCCTAAATGATTTTCTGATTCTATGCATTGAATTTTATGAAAGGAGACAGGTGTGATTTTTTATTCTCTCTCACTCTTATGGTAGAATGCTACCTTTTAAAAATTATGTTTCCTCTTTGAGAGATACATTCTTTCACAAGCAGAAGACAAGTAAAGGTCTCGTCATCAGCTAGTTATGGGGCAACTCAAAGAAAGGTGGAGGTAAAACAGTCTTGGTGCAAGCTGTGCCCCCACCCAGAGGGGATGATCAGAGACTTGCAAGTATGCTAACTAGCAGGTAGTGTAATGCAGCTTCATTTTGGGTGAGCTGTTAGCACAAGGCTGCATCTGCCCCTCTGCTATCTCCCATCTGTCTCTCTTCTGTGATTCTGAGTAGTAATCTGGTGAGACTCATCAAGTGGAAATGATATTTTTTCTCTGCCAGCCACTTTCAGAAATTGGGTTACAGTCTATGAAATGAATGTGATCTATCTTCTGGCTATCCTGTTGAATTTTTGTGCATCTGTGCAGTTTTAATAATGATAAATGAGATACGGATGTGTAATAGGACAAGAAGTTTTCTGTTTCCATATAATTTATTCGTCTTTTTCTATGGTTGTAGAACTGTCCTTCCTCATCTCAATCTCAGCTTCTAAGTACAGACATAATTTGAGTATGCTTATAACTATCTTTTGAAGCATCTTTTCAAAGTCTAAATTTAAAATACAGAAAAAATTTGCACCAAATATTTCAAAAAGGAGACATTACTTGCATTCAGAACAGCAATTGCTTAAATACTTTTCATCTCATTACCTATGCCAATTTTTGACGTAGGGGGTTAGAGGAGTTAAGAAGATGAAAACTACATCACTTTCTAAAACAGCAGAGGCATGTGATTTTTATTGCCTTTTTCATCTTTCATGAAAGTTAGGGGGAATAGTAGTTTCAAAGCTTTGAAACACAGTCTGTAAATTGGTTTAACCCAATCAAATAACATTTTTGTTCCCAGGTGTAGGGATAATTTTAGTATTTGTACTCACCAAAGTATGCTGTAAAATCACTGATAGAGTGAACAACAAATACTTACTGAAAGAAATTATTATTAATTTTGTGTTTCCATTAAGATGCACACATTAAAAAAAAAGAAAAAACAGAGAATGGAATAATATTAAAAACAAGAATGGGTGAACATTTTAAATTTTATTTATGCAATATTTATATAGTGCTGAATTAAACCTGGGTGTTAAACCTCATGTTAAAGCTTTTGGAACTGCAAAATTATACCTTTTATAGCAAAGAAAGGAAGAAAAAGAAACAGGTATGCCAAGACACAGAGGTCTCACACACAATTCCATCCATGATGCTGGCTTGTTCTTAAAATGTAACTTGGTCTTTCATGAACCTCATCAGTTTTCACCATTTAACTGAGTCTGATCCTTTTGATCTTTTTCAAATGTGAAAACAGAGGCTCCCAAGATCTTAGTCACTGACACAGGAAAAAAAATAGGCTACTGTCGACCTTGATTGCATGATGAGGAAAATCTGACTGGTTGATTTCTGCTTCAACAGTTACTGTATGTTTCTATCTAGTATTGCATGTAGCCTCTAATCTTAAACAGTGAATGCTGAATTGTGAGATAAAATTAATTATGTAAAACTTAGGACTGAGTCCCTCAGCTTTAGTAATTAAAAAAGTCACTAACAGCAAGGAAAAGGAAAACCTTCTTCCTTATGGATTTAGGAATTAAATTGTGGCAGAGGAGTGGTCCAGCTATTACAGAGTAATGGAAATTTCACATTATCCTTGTTGTTCTAACAGTATATTTGCTTGCAGAGACAAATTCAGTAGTTACATAGATTTGTTCCTGTTTGTGATTGTGGATAGATTTTCATACATCTTTTCTGCAGTTTTTGAAAGATTATTTGAAAATTAATGTAGCAAAAATAGTTTTTAATATCTGCATTGGCATTCATTATTATGCAGATGCTGTTATTTGTATAATATGATTTATTCACTAGAGAAGTTAAGTACAGGGTGTGAGAAAAAGATTCCTGTAGCAAACATGAATATGAGAAATTAAATGCAAGAAAAAGTGTTAGAATAAAAGAGTAAGGCTTAGCAAATATACATTTGCTACTTATCTGAAGTTTGGATTTTATAAAACTTATTTTACTTTGTCAGAGGAGGAACGTCTAGAGATTGCAGGTCTATTCAAAATCTTTTTTTGAGACTTGTCAGTGAAATATTTTTATATATATACCAATATTCAGTTCTTTAAGTCATTCAGAATATTTCCTGGAAACTACAGCAAATTAGACAAGTTGTAAGAGCAACAAGTTTTTGCAAAGCATTTCTTCCACAGTTCCCACTCATGATCAGTTCTAAATACAGTTATTTAAATTAATATTTAATATTATGAAAATCTAGTTTATTAACCTTGAAGATTTGTTTTCATTTGATTCATATTCCTCCTACAGACTACATGAATTTACCTGAACTGAGTGTGATTCCTTCCTTGGGATGTGGCTGTTCCTGAGTATCATTGTCACTGTAAACTACACTACTGTGATTGGATAAACTGCAATAAATTAGTCTTTAATAGAATTCATGCAGTTCAGTACGTAGCAGATCATTAATCTTATTTTGCTATTTTTCTCTCTTGAAGAAGCTTGCAAAAGAGCTTAATCAAACACTGAGGCACCTGAAATCATAGTGTGGACCACCTGACAAGTTGTAGATTTAATGTCTCTATTCATTGAAGCATGTTCTGAGTTCTGCCAAAGAATTTTGTTCAAGAAGTTTACAATTGACAGATTTTCTTCAGTATTACAGGGTATTTCTTTGCACAGGCTTTCCAACATTTAAAATAGAATGTATTAAGGTCATTACAGCTGATTGCATTGCTGAGGTTGTATACTTACATGCAAAAAGCCAAAAGCTGGAGTACATTCAACATTTTAAAATTGCAAAAATTTAAGTTAGTTTTTTGCCCCCTGCTTTTACTGGTTTACAGCTAGTATTTTGGCAGTGAGTGGAGGCAACAAAGTGAATAGTTGTTAAGTCTGAGTCACTAAAATAAAAAGTTTTCAATAAATTCTAACTGAATATAGCTTAAAAAAAACCTCCAAACCATTCTTCTCTGGTGGCTAATAAGTAATCAATGTTCACCTTCATCTTTCACTTTTTTTGACATTATATGCATCCAGGGAGTAGGTATTCACCCATTCCAACAGAAGATGTGTTAATCTCAGTGAAGGATCTAGTAGAAAAACATTTAAGTAGTCCATATACAATAAATGAGTGTGTGTGAACTTCTCAGTATCAACTATTGTATGTATCAGCACGGGGAATAAGATTGATATCTATGCTTGTGTAAAAGAGGAGTCTATCTTTCTGTATATGCCACTAGAAATATAATTAATTCCATATTTCTGCGAGTGACTGAAGAAATAATAGTAATAATAATAATAATAGTAATGTAAATTCTATGCTTATGTGTTCAAAGTAGTTAAAAAAAAGATAATTTATGAAACATGACGAGAGTGTAACGTCCTTGTAATTAGGTGTTAATATCTTTAGGGTAGTGTAAAACATTATATTATTTAGTGTATTACTGAGAACGTTCTTGGCAGTCTATATAATTAATTAATTTTCCATATTAGAGGAGTCTTGCACAGTAGATCTTGTGACACGGATGTCGCATCTGCCGTCTGTTCCTGTCTCATTGGTTGTAAGATCCATGGCATGTGCTGCTAAACACTGGCAGTGTTTGTAATTATGCCACCTTCCAGCAGCTAAAAGTACATTTCATCCTGCTGAGTTCAGGACAATTGTGCTTCTCACACTTCAGAGCAGCAGTTCTTACCAACTTTGCTGCTTGATGTTTTCTTTGCTGCTTCTTATTAAGTGCTTTCTCTTCCCTCTTTTTCCCCAAACCTATGTTTGATTCAAGTAGAAAATACTGTAGATGTTAATTTGCGTAAGATACTTTCACTGCCTTACCATAGTACCAAGCCTCAGCTGGGGCATAAATCTAGTTTTTGTAGCTTCTCTCAATACCGCTGGAAGGTGGTTCAGAGCAAGAGTTTGGCCTGGGTGATCAGAGGTTTTAACTACAAAGTGAAGCTGTATACTGGGGGAAACAGAAGTGCTTCCCAGACTTGCTTTCCAGATGAGTTCCAGATGACTTTTGGCTTCATGTTGGGATGAGACAAATTCTGACCTCTACCTTGATTTGTGAGTAAGGATAGCACAGCACACAAGCTGGAAGGGAGCTGTGTTATGCTCAAACAGGTTGTCTGACAAGCAAAATATGACCACCAGAATTACGGGGTACTGTAAATCTCACTTATCCTTCAATCTAAATATATCCTAAATTTCCCCCTTCAAGACACCCACCTCTCTTCATTGCTGCAGAGTCAATTTCAATAGACAAACCTCATTACTGGAGTATTTGCATACGCGGTGAGATTTTTCAGGCCTTCACCTCCTGTTGGATTAGGTTGGCAGCTGCTATAATACTCTTGTCTTTACAGCTAAATTATTTTAGCACATAATTCTTCAGTGTTTTGTCATGTGGTAATACTGATAAAGCCAAAGCTGCTCCAAGCTTCAAACAGGCAATGATAACATAGAAGGTGAGGAAAATTAATTGCATTTATGTCAACTGCCTGTGATGCAAGACTGCGACAAATTAATCTCCAGTGACCCACTTGCTCCATTGATTTCTTTGGTGTTATATCAAGGAAGAATATGATCCAAGGAAGAACTTTATCTATTGCATTGCTAGGAAATAAAAAAGAACTATGACTAAATATACACTCATAATGAGTGGCAGTGCTGTTTTATTTTATATACATGAGACAATAGGCTCTTCTATTAGTATGACTATTAGAGCATGTCAAATCTCAGATGAAGTCTGCTTCCAGCAGAGGAGTTCTTTTTTGACTTTATGCCAAAATTATGCTTAATCAAAATACTAGATTATCCAAGCTGAAAATTTTTTTTGTTAGGGGAGCCAGAATATTTTTCTTTCTCCTGATTTGTTATTGCATTTTTACCTTATCAAGAGCAATGTTTCATTTGTTAGATTCATTTTTTCAAATCTGTTTCGACATACAAAAGTAGTAGGGAAATTGTTGTGCAAGTACTTTTTTTAACAAGTACCCCAAAAGCAAATATTAAACCTAAAGTAGTTTCAAGAATTTTGTAGTATCATTGAAATTTTAGTGAATTATCAGGTATTATTATTATCTTTATTATCATCATCATTATTATTTTCATCATCATAAAGTATATAAATTCTTACAAACTGATGGAAACTGGAGGGTGCTTATTCTATTTTTCAGCTGGACCGAGTTTAAAATTTTGTTTCTGAGGGTCGTTTTGTGATCATTAAAGTACTGACCAGCTGAGAGCTGTAGTTCCACAAACTGGGGTGCATTTAAGAACGCAGAGTTTTATGTGACCTTGTAATTTAAAATTTCGAATGATCACCTGTTTACGTATTTTTGGGTATTGTCTTTGCTGTTCTTGTGAATGCAAAGACATTTGGTAAGCAATTTGTCTTAAGTAGGAGCTGACATCATGCTGACAACACCGGAAGCCTGCAAGGCTAGAGGAGAGGACAGAAAATAAAGCAATTTGGTGTGAGAACTGTCAGCTATGAGAAAGTGGCAGCATCGCTCAACTTGCTACACCACTCTAGGGATCTTCCCATCATACACCTCCTTCTATTGCTCAGACTGAGAGAGTGGAATTTCTGTGAAATACTTAACACTAGGGAAAATAATCTCATGGATTGAAATGTGACTATATTAGTACATCCATAAGTTCTGGGTATTTTATAGAACCAGAGGCAGCTGTTGGTGTGTTTCTCTGCTTGTTTCAGGAGGTTTTTCCTGTGTATCATCAGTGGCAGAAATCCACAAAGTGTTACAGTCCTGTGCCAGAAATGTTAAGTAAACAGTGTGGTGGCAAAGAAGTGGTTAAAGGATATGTTGATATTAAACATTATAAAACACAAAGAAGGGGACCAGCCACTCTCTTTGGGTTTCTGTTCAAAAGGAATAGAGTTAGGATGTAATACTGGTGAGGCTTTATAATATCTGAAACCTTCTCTCTTCTCAGCGCAATCCTCCCATGCTGGTGAATGACCTGTTTGAGGATATCAAAGATGGGGTAATGCTAATTGCCCTTTTGGAGGTTCTTTCAGGACAGAAGCTGGTAAGAACTTTCTTCCTTCTAAATATACGAGATAGTTGCGTAACTTCTGTGGGATACAATTTTCTAATAAGTTTCTGTATTTCAATACTGTACAAAACCTTCTCCTACATAGGAAAATAAGTTTTTTACCGAGTGGATTATCTGATTACAAAGTGTTATTACAGATTATTACAGGCATGCTTGATTGTATTCATTTTTTATTAATTCTGCCCTGCAGTTTATAAAAAAATTCTTATTTGTATTTAGGCTTCACAGTTTGTCTGGGTTTGGCTGCTATGACACAATCAAGGTCTAAACTGCAAGTTATTTCTATACATCTTGAAAAAATGAGTCATTTCTCGTTAAATTTATGGCTTTGCCTCAAAAAATCTCATACAAGCTCCTCAAATTTCATGGGGGCTTATATCCATTTGCCTTGACAGCTGCTCTGCTGCTGTAAAGAAGTTTAAATGATGCCAAATGGCTTTTTCACAGCCAAGTTATGTACAGAGGGGACGGTGTGCACGCAGCAAATAGGCTGTCTCTTGGGAGGCAGGCTAGTTTTGTGCGTGGAGGAGAAAAACTGAAGGATTTTAGTCCAAGGGCTCCGACTTTTCCTGAAACAGCTTGTAGATCAGGTGGCAGTGTCTGAAGGAGCAGCGCAGCAGTCTGTCCTTCAGCTGGTTCCAGGGCTCAGGTGTGACAGGCTGCCTCACAGGCAGGCCGTTTGCAAGTGCTCTCCTTTTTGTATTTCACCTCTGCTTTGATTGCAGGTGAACCCCAAAATTAGGTAGCAAAAACCAAACTGCAAAAGCGATTTTACTATGAAATGGGGTAAAGCTGTACTTTGAAGTGTGTTTCTGCTCCACTGAAATAAATCCTTTTCAGTTTCTGTTAGTCTAAGACAGAAAGCCTCCCTCTTGTGGCGAACCAGAGGTAGTGAAACAGGAAAAGAGTTTTAATGACAGCACCTGTTACAGTGAAATTCACTGGATTGTATCCTGCCTATATTGATTAGAGAAAGACAAGAGATATGCCAAAACTAGAATAGTGTCTGGTGAACTTAAAGGTTATGCATATGATATCCTGTAATAACTTCAGGAGGGATTCAGAATTTATAGTAGGCCTTTGTCACATCCATTTGTAACATTGTGAATGAGAATTTAAATTATAATTGTTGCACATTTGCATTACAATATAAAATTCTGTGGGAATTTGATTCCACTGCACAGTATTAGAAACCTAGCATATGTTCTTGATCAAATTGAAAGAATTCTGGGTTTTTTAGCCTACATGTCTAAAGTTTAGCGAAATTCATTTTTCATTGGGAATTTAGCTGAGATTCTAATTGATGATAAGGTTTTAGAAAGATGGGATGAAAATTCTTAGGTAAAAAGTCTTCACTGCTGACCACTTTTTAAAAATAATGACCACTTTGACTTATACATTGCCAGCAAAAATATTTCACTGAGAGAATGTTGTCTTCTCTCAAATGCATATACAGATATACACATTTATATATACATATATATATGCGTGTGTTTGCATGTGTACAGAAATAGTAGTAGTTATTTTACATAAGAAAAACAGTTCTCTGATTTAATGATGTGTATGGACTGAAGGCAACAGCTTGCATCCTGAGATTTTTAAGACGTTTGTGACTTTTTAATAATGGAATTATTGCACTTGCGTCCCCTGTATCTGTCAGTCCTCCCTGTGATCTATATGCAAAGATAAAATTCAAAAATTTAACTGTTCCAAGGAGCATTTTAAGTAGGCATTGACAATAATCTGGAACTTCATTTTTTGAAGCAATATGACAGAGATCCAAATGAAGTTTAATTTGTTCTTTCTCTTTAAGCCTTGTGAGCAGGGACGTCAACTGAAGAGAATTCACTGGGTTGCCAACATTGGCACAGCTCTTAAGTTTCTAGAAGGTAGACGGGTAGGTATGGCAGCACTTAGCCCTGGTTTTCTGTTTTTCTTTTCTTCGTCTCCATAAGGATATGCTTTGTATCCACCCATTTGTTTTTATTCTCCAAAATTTGAGTTATGTGTGCAGTCTTTGGTTTCTATACAGTGCTTGAAAGCTGCTTTAAAGTAAAAATTATAAGGTTCAACACCAATATGGGGCAATGCATAGGGTGAAACTTGTCTCTTTTTTTTTATTTTGGTTAACAATGAATCACCTTGGAGGATTTTTTTTTTTTTTTTAATGTGCTCTTTGGCTTCTCATGATCTCTACTTCACTGTTGTTGTTCTCAGCAAAGAATGAACCTTTTTTTTTTCAGGAGAGAAATTAATTTATAATTAAAAAAATAGATTTCTGATTTTCACCAGCTTTTACATGCAAAAGTCTAGTCTGTGAAATTATAGATATGAAAATTTAGGGCAATGTGACCCCGTATTAGCTTGCCTGGGCTTCAGACTAATTACTAGATTTATTCTGGTCCAGTCAGTGCTGTGACTGTTTTAGAAAAGAAAAAACATAGTTTATAAATTGAACAAAAGAAGAAAACTTAAAAATTCATTTTGACCTAGGTGTGAATATCATACAAAAGCAATGTATTTCTACCTTTTTTCCTGACTTCTCTCTGTACTGTAATGACTCAGATCTGGATTTTTTCATTAGATTATAGGTATTTTGTTCCCCTGATTTTTGCATTTTAGTTCAATTTTTCTCAGTGCAGATGTGACACCTGATGAATTTTGTGTTTCCACAATGTTGTGCACTGGGTGTTGTTGGATTTTGGCAATCTTTCCCTCTCCTTGACTCTCTAACATCTAGACCTAATTGCATTTGTGTTATTTGGGAAACGGTATTAGCAGATGCCCATAAAAATAAATCTAAAAGAGAACTTTTTAAAATTGAAGATGTATGACTGAAGCAAAGCAAATATATTCCTGGAGCAAAATTCTGCTTTACCTCACAATTTCTCTATTTGGGAAAGTATAGTTTGTCTATACAAACCATATCACCTGGGGCCTGAGGGAGGAAGCTCAGGTGCAGACAGAGCTGTTCCCTGGTGGGACCTCTGCAACCCAAGACAAGACTGGGGTGAAGAGAAACACACCCACACTTCCCCAGTTTACATGTCACAGCGTGGTGGGTGCCCCAGCTTAGATCCCAGAAATACTCCAGCAGTGCAGCTGGGAAGCTGACCCTGCCAAGCACCAAGAGATTGCCAGAGTGCTGCGTTTTTCCTTCTCATTATTCTTTATTATTATTTCCTTCCAGTATTTTTGTCTGGACTTGTCTTAGTTTCTTTGTAAGTCGGTTGTATTAGTATCCCAGATTTTCCTCTACAGGGAGTTGGAAATAAGCAGGGTGCAGCAGTGTTCCATAAGCTGAATCCAACCTAAAGGAATCATCTATCCAGTCTGTCACCCTTCTCCTCCCAGCGGAGGTGGGGATACTGTTCAGACAATGAATGCTTCCTCAGCAGCTGAATGCCACCCCTGGGCTGTACTCAAAGGGCAACAAATGCAGACAGGATCTCCTTCCTCCATGGGCTCTCCCATAAAAAAACCTTATTATACATTTAATCAACTTACTATTTTCGCTATCCAGAGAGACTTCTGCTAATACTCCTGTTACGCTACAAACTTCAGCTTTCAATTAACAGATACTGTTCTGGACAAAATTGGTTTTCTCAAGGTTCTGAAAAGTTTATTTTTAGTTTTAGATCCATCTTAATGGTGTATAAGATAAAGGTAACTCAAGAATGACACTAGATAGGCTGTGCTTCTGTGAGCAGTAACCTAATCAGAAGCATTAGCTGACTTCCTATAAATCTTTTGATTTGTAATAGATACAAAAATTACCTTATTTTCTAGAAAAATAAAAGCTTCCTTTGGAATTGGTCCAGCTGAGAGAATGAGGTATATATTTTTAAGACAGGGAATAGAAAATTTTCCTTATTGACTGGTGGAAAAACTAGTATTGTCAATTTTCCTGGAGTTTTGTCTCTGTCTTGGTGGAGAGGATTGAAAATGTAACCCAAGGCAACTTCTGCTCTGCCTCTTCTAAAGCAACCTGTGCAGATTTAATTCTGAGAGAAACTTACAGGTCTGGACAACGTTTTGTTTGCTCTTGACCTTGCCTAGTGGTTTTCCTGTTGCTGATTTAGAGAAATGCAGTCTTTTCTCTGTTTTGGAGAAACAAATTAGGTCACTTGAAGGCATTCTCCAGCTTTTCTTTAGCCTGTTCACCAAGGTTTTTCCACAACCTCTGTCCTTGAACAAGGCTCTAGTGCATGGGCACTTTTGCAGTCATTCATATTTTCCTCATGATTGATGTCCAACTCTTAATTTTGCCAAGGAAATAAGTACTAACATAGTTTCTGGTTTTCCAATACTACTTGTTTTATTTAATTTCCTTGAGCGTTATCTACATGGTAGTTTCTTTATCATATATTCCCCTCTTTATTTCCTTATATCTTATGAACTTACTTTAGAGTGATTTTTATTTGGACTATAGATGAGCAGTTGAGAGTTAATAGTAATGAAATATGTTCCCATTTCTGTTGAAAAACCTAATTTGACCTTGGAAAACTAATTTTTTCCCACTCTATTTTAAAAGTTCTATTGTTAGGCTTGTCTTGCAAAGGGGCCTTAATCACTGGTTGTGATATCCCTTACAATAAAATGCTCTTTGCAGGAGGACTGTAGCATTCTTTTTTTTTTCCTTTTCTTTCTTTTATGCTTTTTCTACCCCTTTCCTTTTTATATTTTTATTTTTAAACTCACTTTTCTCTTTTCATTACACATGGGTTAGAACTATATCAAGAAACCCCTGCATAATTTAAAATCTGTTGCAGAGTATTTCATTTGCTCTCCTGATTAAATTTCATTGTAAGATGTGCCAAAAATGTGCTTTCGTGCAATATAAAATTAGATTAATGCATTTACTTAATAATTAATAATTTAAAATTTATTTTTGTATCATATTTTTCCTTTTGCTTTTCACGCTAGTCCGTATACAGAGGATCTCCGGTTTGTACAGTATTTTTATATAATTATTATTTTTCTTTCTGCTTATTTTTTCTACAAATATTAGCATGGATTGGTCTTAAAAGTTTTCTATTACTTGCAAAACTTTTGTAAATGTGAAATTATACTTGTCTAAATGTGAAATTGCAGTATTCAGTGTATGGGTTTTTTTGATTGAGGAACTTGTTTGGTTGCAGAAATGCATTTCAAATATAAAACCTATTTGACATGCATTTCATAACTGCCATTCTTTGTGTCTGATAGTAACACATGTTTCTGTCTCTTCATAGATTAAACTTGTCAACATAAACTCAACTGATATTGCCGATGGCAGGCCTTCTATTGTGCTTGGTTTGGTGTGGACCATAATTTTGTATTTTCAGGTACTACATTTTTTATACTTCAGAGTCGCTTGCTCAAACAGTGGTTTAGATCATCACTTTATATGAAGTGGTGTAGTTCCAGTCTTTCACTGTAGCTAAGTCACTTTGTAATTCCTTAATAAAGCAACAGTTGATGGTAGGGATGCTTCACATTGAGTAAAATGACATTTCTGTGGAGTAAATTGGTCTTTGCCCAGAACGGAGTTCCTTCCTCACAGAAATATATTCTTCTGCTTTCTCAAGAATACAATGTAGCAAAAGAGGAAAATAATAGAATTGTGGGTTCTTGTTACAAGTATCTTTAGCAACCACAGCAATGACTGTGCTGTATGTTTATCTCCGGTGCACTGGATGTCAGTCAGTAATTGTTCTCAAACCGCACACGAAACATGATTCACTGGTGAATTCACTGGAAGATGCAGATATTTGCAAGGATATGATTTAGCTGTGAATGGTGTAGATTGAGAAGGGGTTGAATTTGTAGAGGAGAGAGCACTTGCATTCTGTTGAAGTTAGGTGGGAGGGAAAACTGGCTTCTAAATCCTGACCATATGAGTTAAGAAAGTGAGTCACTGTTCAACATTTAAAATAACAACTAAATTTATTGCTCTTTATGGAGTTCTTTGGCTACCTTGTGATGTCTCAGGGATGCTGTTCTCAGCACCAACCACTGTGATGCCTCAATTCGTCATCAGATTTCGACAGAATAAAAGTTAGTCAGAATGACATTAACATTTTAATTTATACCTCACTGAGATGAACTGAGAAAATGATGCTTCTCAGACTTACTGAAACTCTAGTTCTCTGAATCAGTTTTGTTTCATCATTTTTTGACCTTTTCTATAGTTGTCGCAGGCAGATAGGTAATTTTGACATGACTGAAAGCAGAAATGCATGAGAAGCTGTGGTTCTCATTCTGGCAGACTCATTCTGTGATGTGAAAAAACTTTGGATTTTAAGAGGACAGAATAAAACATTTTGCAACATCCTCTGGATATAGCTTTGTCATGTTAAAGAACCAAATTGTTAGTCAAATTAATGTTCTTAAAATAATCAAGTTAATGATTTTCATTTGATGGAAGGCATAATTACTGTCCTACACCCTCAACAAGCACTATTCATGCACTTTGTCTGCAGTACATTCACTATTTCTTCACAAGGTAAGCAAAATTTCTTCACCTCTAAGCAAAAATGCAATTGAAAAAAACTATCCAGATGAGATCACTGAGGTCACTGCCTTTCTTTAAACTTCCTCTGAAATTAGTGGATTATTTTATAGTCTGAACTCAAGCTACCTGTAAGCCATTGTCTCCTATTTTGGTGATAATTTGTCATAATAGATAACATCACACGCTTGCATATTGTTCTAACTGTAGAGTGTCAAGTGAATGATTTTTAGGTGCTCAGTGCTTCTAAACTTAAGACCATTACTTGGGGACATACATTAACATTTTTAAAGCTCCCTTAATGTATATTTAAATAAAACACAGTTAATCATAGCTTCTGCCCTACTTTATTTTGGACAGTTGTATTGAGAAATTATTAAAGAAACTGCTGTGAATTAAGAAGATTATCTACAAAGAGTCAATTAATATTTTTTCCTCTGCAGATTGAAGAGCTTACCAGCAACCTCCCACAGCTGCAGCCCTTGTCTAGCAGTGCTTCTTCTGTGGAAAGTGTTGTCAGTTCAGAAACTGCAAGTCCCCCAAGCAAACGGAAGGTGGTAACCAAGGTCCAAGGAAGCGCCAGGAAGGCTTTGTTAAAGTGGTTACAGTACACAGCAGCAAAGTGAGTAACCTACAGATGAACTGATTTTATATTTTAAGTGCAAGCTTTTTGTTCAGATTCTGTGCTCTCTCAGTCAGGGATCATCCTTTTGCTCTGTATTTATATAGTACCTTCCAATATATATAATTACATAGCCTCTCATCATACTGTTTTTGACGACTGAGGCTGCACCATGCAAAAATCAAGTAATAAGTAATGATTTACATTCGTTTTGCATGCAATCATATTTTATAGCTTCTGACTAATGAATGGGATTATCTCTGACAGCATGAGGAGCTGAAAGGGGAATTAGATGTCTGAATGACAGTGCATTAGTCCCACTGCCAAAACACTCGATGTGACACTGCCAGTACCGCACTGATTAAACATTCCCCAGTGAAAGCTCATAGGAACACTAAATTCTGGCACTTGGTGTTGAAAGGCAAGTGATGAAAAGTTATGTATATCCTTCTGCAGTTATTTGCTACAATGCAGTTATTATTACACACATTGCCCTGAATGTTCATTCTTCTTAATCCAAGTTATTTTGGAGTTATTTCTTGCTATGTCTTGTTAACTTAAGAATTTTCTCCTTTATTCTGTAAGATTATCACATGCTGTTTCAGCTTTCAAAAAGGCATTAATCCCCCTCCCCATAAATTAGATCAAAGATGCTATAGAAGTTTGATAGCTTCCAAAATAAGAAAACACACATGAGAGATGTAAAATAACATGGATTTATTAGCTCAAATTAAAGAATCACTGCTGTTTGAAGACCTCAATTGTGCAAAGTATATAGGGGAAATGGTCAGTTATTGAATGGTGCCTCAGAGAAAAGAAATGTAGTTGAAAAGATTCAGACATTATCCATAGGTAGAATACAGTAATTTATAGTGCACTGCAGTCCAGTTTGAATTTCTTCCTTTGTACTGTTGTTGGTAAGATACTGGCAACAGAGAGTGATGAGCGTCTATTTCCATGTGTGCAAACAAAATGCAAATACATTAAATAAATTAATAAAAATATTAAACAATAAATATTAATAAAAAATAAATTGAACTGTCAGTTTTAGAAGAGTAAATAAAATATGTCGAAAGAAGCCTAGTGATACATAGTGGTACACTTCACCTAGGCCTGCTTCACGTTGTAGTTTGCAAGGGCTACTTCCTAAAGTCAGTGAAAGTGTTTCACTGATCACAGTGAGCTTTGAATGAAGCTTCCCTCAGTTCCTTGTACCTTCCAATGGCAAGACTACCTTAGTGTCTCAGTCTCCTGAAAGTATGCTTGGTTTCTCAAAGTTAAAATCAGTCTTGCTGTCTGTGGCCGCCATACCTCTCAGAATTCCTGGTAAAAGAAGCAGTGATTCGGAAGTGTGATTCAGTTCTGATTACTTCCGTATATTGCTACTTCTGGATCGTTTGTGTTTATATTTTAGTGGTCATAGTAAGTGTTCTGGGTGTATGAAGTTATAGTATTGTTCATGCTTTTGATAAGAACACAGAGAAATTTGTGTATTAGAGTTTCCCCTAAACAGCAGTGATGTCACTGTTCATGCTATCATTTTAAAAAATAACAGGTTAGTGCAGGTTTTTTTGGCATTTTATTTGTACGATACTGATGTACCTAGTTGAACTGCATCAGTTTTAATGGAGTGAGATTTATAGGGAGGGAGAGAATAGGTAATGGAAGGGTGTACATCCACAAACTTGGGGGGTGTCATGTAAGAATTTGGAGAACTTCAGTGCATTTCATTGCTCACTGCTTCGTGGCTTATTGCCGCTAGCAAGCCCACTGGAGGCAAATGCATCATGAAAATTATAAAAAACGCTTGGATCTTCATAGGCAGAGATGAATTTATGCAGTGGATGGATGGAACTGTAGTTGACCTGATCTAGCATTTCAGGAACAAGTGGTTTAGGTTTAATGATGAGTAACCACTGGGTGGAGCATTCATGTCTCCCCCCACTTGTTTCCTGTAGTCTTGATGTTACTAGTAACTTCTTTCCATTTCATATTCTTTAGGCAAGTTGGAATTGAAATCAAAGATTTTGGACAAAGTTGGAGGAGTGGTGTTGCATTTCATTCTGTTATTCATGCTATCCGCCCGGATTTAGTGGACATGGAGAAAGTGAGAGGAAGGTCAAATAGAGAAAACCTGGAAGAAGCCTTCACAATTGCAGAAGCAGAACTAGGAATTCCAAGGCTCCTTGATCCAGAAGGTACCTAATGTAGAGTTGAAAAACTTTGAACTACTTGCATGGCTGAAGCCAAATTACTAATTCATAGTGTTTAGACATTTAAGCAGCGTTTTATGCCATTCAGCTAAAAATTTCATTTTCCATGTTTTATACTTGTCTAGATGTGGATGTTGAAAAGCCAGATGAAAAGTCTGTCATGACCTATGTTGCCCAGTTTTTGAAGTACTATCCTGATCCTCATCATACAGTAACTGATGTGCCGGAGAATGATGTAAGTTTCTCATGCATAACTATAAGAAACAGTTTATAATGAAGGGGGGCTTTATAAATACATTTTATAACTTTCTTATAGTTTATTATATTTCCTTTTGTTGAGCAGTTCAAGTTACAAGTAAGCACAATAAGAAAACTGGGAAAGTTTAGCTGAGAGTAAAGTAACAAGTGTTGCAGATGCTTAGCAGGTGGAGAAAATAAAATGGTGACCCTGAAGATATTTTCCTATTTTCAGGTGTAGTAGGAGCAAAAAATAACACAGAGAGTTATTTTAGATAGTAGCAAACCAATGGATCCTAAAGTTTCTTAACGCGTTTTTAAGCATAACTTAATAATAATATAATATTGCAATGAGATTGCAATAATTTGTTACCTGAAGCAATGTGTCTTTTATATTTCTATCACAGTGAGTTTCTGGATAAGAACAAGAATGGTCCAAGATATTGCTTAGGTACAGTCTCTGGGCTTTTATGCTTGAGAGGCATTTAAAATTTTGACACGCATTCCGTTCTATTTCACACTGCTGTTTAACTGTTTGCTCTAAGGAATTGTTTTCAACCATGTTTTTTCCTTGGGATTCGATTTATGTATGCTCTAGTGCATTGGCTTTGCACTGGAATGACTATATTCAGTGATGCCAAGTTATTATGACTCACTTCCTAGTACTGATTTGCTTTCTTCATGGCAAACACGGGAAGCACTGGTGAGACAATCTGCTCAGCCCCAGCAAGAGAGAAAAAAGAAGCATTTTTTTTCTGTGTTTCTCTGCATTCCCTACAGAGGTAGAAAAGAGCTTTGAAATGAATGTGTCTCCTTCCTTATGGCTGTGTGGAGGCTAAGGTAGCTGTAGGTTTGCTGTTTGATTCCAGTGCCTGAGCACTGGAAGTTATAATTTTCCTTCCTGCAGCATTAAATCTGAGGATGTACTTGTGCCAGAGTCTCAGCATCCCACTGAGCAGTGCGGCTGCTGAAAAGGACTGAGTGAGCCCTGAAGCCTCATGCTGTGGCCTTTTCAGGCTAAGGCAGTCCTGCCATCCCCATGCTGTGGCACACAGGGCAGCTTTTGCTGACAACAGCCTTGGCCAGGCCTTCTGCCTGTGCTGGGGTTGGGTTTTGAGGAACAACCTCACCGCCTTCCCCCAGGCTTTATGGAGAGATGATGCAGGAGGATGCAGGGTTCAGCCATTCCATGCTCTGCCTGTCTCTGGCTGTACCCACAGAGATACACAAGTTATGAAAGGAAAACTAATGAGTTGCATCCAGAATTCCAAGTGAATTACTAGGGAGCAGAACACAAATAAATTTGACATGCTAACATGCTGATTTCAGAACCACTTCCTCTTCTTATATTTCACTCACAATCCACATAAATTTTGTTAGAAGTGCTGGCCCCTTGCATACTGCAGAAACCAGTAAGGCTCAGACTTCGAGAAGAAAGTAAGAATTTGACATTGCACTAAATTTCTAACGTCATCCTTCTTTGGTTCCTGGAGGAAGAACTAAATTCCTTTTTACTGTCCTGGAGTATCCATGTCCATCTTTACATTATTTGGTTAGTTTAGTTACTTAGGACAGGATTCACCTTTAAAATCTAAAAGCATACAGCACTCCACCTGTAGCCAGTAAGAGATAGACACTTTCCCAGATGGCATCTTTCTTAAGATGGTGTCCTAAACAAACTATCTTCTGGAAGCCCATGTTGCTTCCTTTCAACAGAGATAAAATGGAGTCAGATTAGCCCATCCCTTAGGTAATGTTGCTGTCAGTTGATTAAAAAGTTTTTGTTGTTTTAGTGACCAGTATAATTACCCTATTTTCAGCCTTTCTGTCTTTCTCCTGAAGTATAATCTAAATAAATGTTTATCACACAATCCAGACACCTGGGAGAGATAACCTTGCAAGACTCTTGTCCCCTGAACTCTTGGAGTAATCCTAATTTCTTGTTTAAGGATGTATTTTGTCTGACATGTGTTAAATGCCTGCTGTAGAATAAATTGGACAGCAGACGTCAGATACAACTGGTTGTATCTATCTTGCCTAAAGACCTGAAAAGGGACTATCTCAGGTGCAGATTCCCACATTTAGTAAAAGAATCCTACTTCAGACTGGACTTTGCTTGGGTGAATTTCGGCACGGAGAGGGAGGACAAGAGGAGATTTTTAACCCTCTTACCCCACCCTCCAGCCAACTCAGCTGCCACTGTGTTTCCTCAAGATGTGTTGTCCACACAAATTCCTGTTCATCTTCCCTCCTGATTCAATGCTCAGTTTATAAAGAATTTGCTTTGGAAGGAGTGAAGAAGTGTTTGAAGCTTGTCCTTTATTTGCGGTCAAAGGGAACAGCTATTTGCATTTCCAGAATTAAAAGGAATCTAATATCTCATTCATGGACCAGCTATGAACATATGTGAACTTGTGTAGTCAACACATCTCAAAGAATCACAGTTACTCTAAGGTAAGTAAATATTTTGCCAGCTAAAATAAATCATGTAGTGACTAGCAATCTGGAAATCAGATCTACTGAAAACTACTCTACTAGATATGATTCAGACATGTGAACTTGATAATTGTTCTAAGTACATCTTGTGTTCCTACATGTGTGGCTCTTAATGTTCTCTCTGGACTTTCTGCCTGCTGTGCTTTATTTTATTTTGCTTCTTTTTTTTTTTTTTTTTTCCTGCTTCTCGTTTTCCCATTTGTTTCAAATTGCTAGGAACTTCAAGATATCCCAACTTTTGTCATTTCTTTTATGAAATTTAAGGTAAGGGTGTATGCTCAGAATAATTGCTTGAATTGGACCTTTCATCCTGCACTTATTTGACTTTAGATTTGGGGTTTCTTCATGTACATTGGTTTGCTAACCTCAAATTAGTCTTTCTAGACTAGATTAATAGATTAACTAATCTATTAACATGATGAATCTAGGTCCGCTCTCTTACTAGCTGATCCTAAGAGCTTAATGCTTAATTTTGCTAATAATTTAACAGAAATATTATAGAAAAGCAAGTCAACTTTCCTATAATAAATCTCAGATTATCCTTTTGCTTTTCTTAAGTATAGATATAAACATGAAATAAATAGATTATCATTTGATGTTTCTACATCTCTATCATTTTAGATGGATATTTTTGTAAGTCTTTAGGTTTATAGAGTAGATGCTAGAGTGTATGATTGTTGTAAGTTACATGTGTGGCCTGTGGGTTAGAAGGAGCACATATTCATCTGTAATTGCATGACATGTGCTGCTCCTTTTTTGTCTTATGATATTTTTTAAAATATATGTTTTTAACCATCCTAGACTTTTAGATACTTCTAATTTTCTAGTATTAACAGAGAGAAGTTCAGAAATCTAATACAAAATATATGAAATGAGCATTCAGGTAGTGAGGTGAGACTGGAAGGCTGCAGAAGTGAATATATTTTGAAATAAATAGCAGATGTCACTGTAGTCAGTCAAAGCTGTTTCTAGTTTGATCCGATCCAATTAATTACCTAGATTCCACATTCTTGGGTTTTCTTTGTTTGGGATTATTTTTTTTCTAAATAAATATATAAAATAGATTATTTTTAAGTGACTAGGATCAAGGGTTCATCTTTGTCTCACATTATGCATATCTTAACTAGCAATGTATTGAAACAAATATTTATATTGATAGCAGAATTATTCCAATATTCTCAATCCAGTCAAGCAAGTTTGGGCACCTTTAATGGGAATTTATACATCCTTAGCCTTACACAGCCCCAGTGCACTGCTTCTTAAGCTAGAGGAGATTTGAAATGGTAAACGCTCTGCTGATTTCCTTATCATAGTATAAATTTAACTATACTTAAAGCTCACACCCTCAAAGTATTTCTCATGTAAAGTCTTTCTCTTCTCATGCTCTGATGAGCAAGTAATTCAGAAAATAATCCTGTCATCTCTGACATTTTTATGCCAGCAGAGTTCCCCAGTGTAAGAGGAATTTCCTGAGCAGCAGCTGCAAAAATAGCTTTCTGAGCTTTTCCAGGGATTTAGTCTACTCCTGCAGACAGCCATTAATAGCTCATCCCTGAAGGTGCTGCCTGGCTCAGCATTCCCCCTGTCTGTGATGCTGCTGTCAGGGAGTGAGTTTCAGTAACATGTATGCAACCAGTAACACTTATATATATATATATATATATATCAGCTAGAGTTTTCACATAGAACGGCATAAGTAATTGAATTTATGCATAAACCTTTTTGAAGGGGCTTTGTTTTCTCAGTACGTACACAATACAATAGTTCAATGTCCCTGAAAAAACAGGTGACTTAAATTTTTTGGATTTAAAAGGTAATGTTTGAAAATTCTAATATGTCTGTGCCTGAGAATTTGAACAGGTCACCTAGTTGATAACTGCATTTTAGAGAACTAAACAAAACACTTCTTTTCCAGTCCATAATTAAGATTCTTATTATATTTTTAGCTCTTCAAACCCTGGAGTATGCTGTATTACGCAATTTTCGAATTAATTTTGGCATATCAGTTAATAAAATAATGTTTTGATTTTGAGTCTAGGCTGAAAAGCTTCTTTGCGAATTTAAAATGTACCCCCTTATCAAATTGGAGCTCATAAACTCTTTTTTCTAAATACCTTCTTTGATGTTCCTTGTCAATTGAGTGCTCCAGTTCTGTTCATCTCTGCAAAACAGTGAAAATTCATGGAATTGTGTAAGGATAAATTAATATTTTAAAGTGTTCCTGGGAAGTAGCATACCGAGTGAACCACAGAATTTTAGATAAATAAATGGATCAGAGATCAATGGCCCTCATGCTAGAGAAAGCACAAATAATAATATTTATTGTAGATAACTTCTATTTGGTGATTGGTGTTCTGATCTGCATGCTGCTTCAGATGTACAGGCTTTAGAAAATAGTTTACATATCTGTGAGAATGTCCTTTTGATATTTTTTTTTTAAGAGTAAGAATAACTAGGCACTAATGAAAGTCTTGTTTTAAGCATGACAGCTCAGTAATTCTGCAGGTATTGATGAAAGTGCCTTGGTGTCTAAGAAAGTGAATCTCTTCTGCTGATTACCAAAACCAATACTTTAAAGTGCTTTAGTATCAACCAAGGACCACAGAATCTAATTAGCAGGTGATAAGTGATCTCCTGAACTGGAAACCCATGAAAACATACGAATAAATAAATAAAAGGTTTAGCATGCATTGTTGCACTATGTCTTTTATAGCATCCAGTTAGGTGGTTACTGAAGCACCTACATCTTTTGCAATTCAACAAAGCAATCAAAAATTTGCCTTAATAAATAGTTTTTAAAAATACAGAAGGCTTAATGCCACCTGTTAACTTAATCTTTTCACTTAGAGAAAGGGTATGTGATTTAAGAGAGGTGAGGCTGTTCCTGCGTTCTTCATCTTCAGGTACCATAAAGGTATTTTTAATCCCAGAGATACTCTATTTCAAAACGATTTGGTCAGACTGGCTTTTAGCCATCATGAAATTTTTAAACTGTGATTAACCTTGCAAAGGAACCTTGCAAAACACCTGCTTTGCTCAGATTACTGTATGAACAGTTTCAGGCACATAGATGCTCTGTCAAAATCTTACTTTAAGAAGTAATATGAATGTGACCTGTAGAGGAATATAAGACAGTGTTTTATAAAACTGAATTTTATAGTTTTAATTAGAAGTAAAATACTGAATATTGGGGCACAGTTGTTCTCTTCATGACCTCAAGAATGTCTTACTAAAAGTTTCAGTCAGTAAGATTGCTATTGGATTTTCAATCCATTAAGATGCATAGTTTAGTATTGCTTTTATGGACCTGGCAGCTAAATACTAATAGAAATCTCAGTAGTCTCACTAAAATTATAGCTTCTTAAAAATGGAGTGAATTTAATACCAAAGTTCTTTTTTTCATGGCTGAATGAGTTGAGATTCTCTCTTTTTACATTCTACTTGGTTGGATTTGATGATCTTAGAGGTCTTTCTGACCTAAATGATTATATGACTTTCCTCATAGGGGAATAGTCATGAATTTGCTGGTTCTCTCCAAGAATCTAGATGTTTTTTTTCCCACACACAGACCAGAAGAATAGAATTTCTATTTTCCTTCTCTAAATTTAAATTAACTGAGAATTTGGGAGCGCTAGGAGTTTTTGCTTCTTGGGACACCTTGTGGGTTCAAGGAAAGCCCAGTATTACAGGTAGCTGGAGCAGGGAAGTGTCGTATCTGTCATATAGTGTTTCTCAGATATCAGCCTTTGTGTGTCAGAAGACAGGAGCATGAGAGCTACAGAGAGCTTTGTTCCAACTCAGCATGTTAACCTCACTGCAACTACCTGGCTATCAAGATAATTGCAAATCTGTTGTGAAAATTGTGTCCAACCAACTACCACTTTTTTGAGTAGAGGCGCAGTAAAAGAATTAGAAAAAATACATCAATTATTTCTTTCTTATCTGAGGAACCTCTCCTTTCCTTGGCTGAAATGAAGCAATAGCTCTATGTTTATAAAATTAATAAGGGAAGTTACATTTCACATATTTTAGAAAGTTTTCAAAGAAAGGAACCATAAATTGGCCTCTTTCCTGTGTCAGGAACATTTCTTAAAAAACAGTACTTTGTTTCTCAAATGCAGGCAGTGACTACTCTTTTTTTATCCTATGTTCCAGTTTTTCTTCTCTCATGTAATGCTTGAAATGTAATCACTCATTTTAGGTGATTAGCTTCTATGATGAGATATTGCATTTGTTCACTGTAATAGAAAAATTTGTTGCTTGTTTCTGAAAAAATTTACAGTAATAAGGCTTGGGTTTCAAAAAGTAGCTTCTGATTAACAGCCAACACATCTGGTTCATTGTTTGGATATCTGAGATGGACTCTTGTATCCTATTTGACCAGCCTGCTTACACAGTGAACAGAATACTTTCTGATTTTTGATAACCTTTGCATATAATATGCTCAGAGACCTGAGACTTCCTGTTAGTATTTTTCTGTCCATTGCCAGGTCATTGAATTCTGCTGAGAACTTTGCAGCCTTACAATGCTGCAGTGCTGTGACAAACTGAAATGTTAAAGGAAAGCTGTAAAACAAGTATGCTTTTCTTCAAAGCCGTAAAATGGCATTGAAGGAAGAGAAACTGAATATAATTGGGTTTTCTTTTTTTCTTTTCATTTTCCATGGTAAAATATTCAAAATATTGTGCTAACTTCTGAACTTGGAGCTTTATGTTAAGGATTACCCTGAAGTTAATCGGACAATAACTTTTTTTTCCAGCAATAGTAAATCAGCTAATAAAATGGTGGTAAAAGATAAAAAATCCTCTTCTGTCTCAGTTCAATTAACTTTTTCTGAAAATTGACTTTGTGAATCTGTTGAAGACTAGAATTAGTTTGGTTATCTTTAAGATGTCTTTGAAGAACTTTGTGTTAACATCAGATGAAAACTGTAAATAATATCTCTGACACTGCAATGTTCCAGTTTGTCATGATTTCACAACTGTAAGATTCATGTCTAGTTGCTGAATTCTCTCATGCTGAGAAAGTGCTTTTCACTCAGACTGTAAGAAGGTAAATGATGAGAGAATTGGGCACTTTGGCTTTCACTACAAATAATGACCTTGACTTGCCATAGAGATGATAATTTCTGGACTACATCTGACAGCTCTACTAAAAGGCTACAATGGGGTTTTTTAATGTGTGGTTGTACTATATCATAGAAGGAAGACAGACTGGTGCTAAGAGACCTAAAAGTGTGGGCAGAACAATTTGAAAGAGACATAGCCCGAGCACAGGCAGCAGAAACAAGCTTACAAGAGAAATATCAGGTAAGCAGCAGGGAAATTATGTATGACAACAAATTATTGTCATTATGATGTGTTACAGGTACTGCTGCATTTTACGCAGTCTGTATATATGTGAGTCAGTATAGTGTTGTTTAAAGAATAAGGACACAATATGTCTTGCCTGTTTTTGCTGGAGGAATTATAATGTCAGCTCCAGCTTTGCTACGTAGGACAGTGCACAGATGGTTTGCCTAACACGGAGCTTTTCCCAGCAGTGTGAAGAAGGACTGTCCTAGTTAGAAGAGAGCATGTGTCTGTGCCACCCTGCCAGATCCTGCATGATTTAGCTCAGATAGGAGGTATGACTGAAGGCTGGATGAGGTGGAGTCACCAGCCAGTGGAGATGACAGGGCTTAGAGTTTCATTTTCATCCACTCCCTCAAAGGTTAATGTGTAAATCAGAAATACAAAACTTGGTCTAAATTTTCTCCTCCAGCTTGGCTGTTCTCTAAATGCAGCCACTGTCCCAAGTAACATTAAATGCTATTTTATCTGATCAATTATTATCTCATTTCATAAATAGTTCAGGCATCTGATAACCTGATAAGCTTTTATTTATATATAGTGATAACCTATATATAAATAATAAATATAAAAGTAAATATAGAAGTTAATTATTCCTCTTTGGCAAGGATCAGGACTCCTCTCAATACAAATTTTTCATAGGTTATATTACACCATAAATGTTAAAGAATTTAACTCCTTGACTCGGTACTGCAATTGATTTGATTTTCTCTTTGTGCAGTCATTTAAGCATTTCAGAGTACAATATGAGGTAAAAAGGAAACAGTTTGAACTTGCAACCCAGTCAGTAAGGAAAGATGGTAAATTATCACTTGATCAAGCTGTGGTGAAGCAAGCATGGGAGAGAGTTTCTTCCAGGGTAAGCTGAAAATCATTGTGCTATGTATTTTTTTATTGAATGAAGGGTGGAATTTAAAATAGTTTAAACACCTGTTTTCTATTGATTTTATTAGGCATTAGGACCCTAAAAGTGGACCAAATTTCTGGCACTGCTGAATTATTTTGCATTTGTTTTGAGAATATTTACTGCACTATCATCTTTAATATTGCTCAAAGATAGAATATGAACTTTAAGAAAAAGACTATACTCTGAGATTGCACTTTTTTTGAAAGAGCGGTAACAAGTGTTTGACCAAGTTCAAAACTGTTGATAGAAAGAAAAGCACACACAATGCCCCTTCCAAACCCAGTGTTGTAATGTAAATTCCTAGTTATTTGAGAAATTCTAATATAACATGTTTTAGTATCACTAAAAAAAATCTGGTGTAATACTGAATACTTTACCAATAAATTGATAAGAGGGTAAAGAGGTTTTAATTCTATTTTTGACCTGTTTGCAAAAGTAATAAATTAACATTAGTATTTATGATGGGAATTTTGCACAACTGAATGAAAAATCCCAAGCAAGTTCTACAGTTTGTCCCAAATAAAAAGTTATTAAAACATTATTACTAGTATATATTCATACTATATATATATATGTGTGTATATATATATATATATAATGTCACATGTTTAACAGAGGATCTGTTTAAAATTATTCTGGAGTTTTCACATAATTTTCATGGTGTTTTCACTACCATAACTGGCATTGCCAGTAAGACACAGTGTTTTACTGCTATATTCTCCCCTCCACAGTCCTTTGAGACTCATTTGAACCTTACCTATAAAAAGTATGTTCAAAATAGAGATATAAAGATTTTATGCAGGAGCATGAATTAAATAACATTGGCAGAACTTCTTGAATCCTTTACTGTGCCTATTAACTGATGAAATTCCAGATATTTAGCTTCTCAGTGTTTCAGTTTATTTGTGATTGTTCTGTATCTCAATTACCATTCAGAAAGGTAAATACATAAATCAACAAATTATTTCAGAGATTTTGTTGCCCATGAGAATGCTGTAACTTCCAAACTCATGCAAAGTAATTTACCTAGATTTATGTGTCAATTATACTCTGTTATGTGGGGGTTTGATCTTACAGTGTAAAGTCTGATATGTACAATCAATGTACTTGATTGTATTACTCATCTAGGGAGGAATTTCAGTCATTTTGCGTTTATTTTCTAGATGCTGGACTGGCACATACACCTTGATAAATCTCTTCCTGCACCTTTGGGTACCATAGGTGCTTGGCTCTACAGGGCAGAGGCTGCTCTGAGGGAAGAAGTAACTGTTCAGCAAGCTCATGAGGAAACAGCAAACACAATACACAGGAAGCTTGAACAACATAAGGTAGATGTACATGCATTCATTCTGTGCATTAGCCTTCATTGTTTCCACAGCTGTAAATGATCCATACTCTACACGGATAATTATTTCTAGTTTCTTTGGGTCATGTTGTCTTGTTGGTGGCTGAAGCTTGGTGTCTTGTCATGGTGACCTGGACTGTGATATCTGTGTATCTTGCAGCCAATGTTCAGAATTGCTTTTGAATGTTTTTGCTTCTTCTATCTCAAAGACATCAGGTACTAGTATTTTAATTTCTATGGTAAAATTCTGTAGGGAGCTCATAATGTTGGGTACATTGTTCAACCAGCATGAACTAATTGGGTGAAAGAGGAAAGAGGGAATAAATGCACTAACTCTGCTGACAGTCAGTGCAGGCGACATGCATGAGGGGGAGAAAATGAGAATGAAGTGAGTTTTCATAGTGTTGTGATGACAGATAGCACGATAGCCATCTGTGATGGCAGATAGCATCCTGTGCTAAACAGGAAACTTTTCCAGATGAGTTTAAATAATGGTACCGTTATACTTTGCTGAGCCTAAGTTCCCATTTAAAATCAAAACTGTGAGGTTTTTTCTGTGGGTTTGCATAATACGTGTGAGAAAAATGTATTGGTGAAAAAATAGGCTGGTGAGTTAGTAAAAGAAACTGAACCAGTAAATGAAATGGAAAAGATGGTGTGGAGAAAGGCAGTACTTGAGGCTGTATTGTTTTAGATTGCTTTTATTTCCTCTATCGCTACTATTTTAAAACTTTTTTGTAAATTTTTTATTTTTTGTGTTTAGGATATGGGTAGGGTTTTTGCATCAAAAAGTATTATGTATTATATTATGAAAAGCTGAGAAGTTTTATGGTCATCAGATTACTTTTTATTAGAACAATTGTAGCTTTTCTAACTTTAGTAGTAACTAATTGAATTTAAATAAAACAATGTTACAATCTCTAAGGAAAATATGGATTTTTTCAGGGTCTTGTCTCTTGTAATGCTAAATTTCATTAACTTTCTTCTAGCATCAAATATTTCAGGATTCCTAGGATTTGACGTTTGTTAAAAAAAAAAACAAAAACAAGTTAAACACTTCTTTGTTCTTAGAATGTGAACACTATAGACCTCCTTTTGATACATTCATAAGAAGTACAACAGAGTGTGCCCTAAACTGGTTTTTATTTGCATCAGAAATACTGTGGTGAAGGATTTCTCTGCCAACAAATCAACTTCAATTTAGGTTAATCTGTGCCAGGGGAGTTTTCCCGTGGGAGTGGGATGGAAAAAGCTTCAAGAGAAGAATATATATAATTATATCTGTTCCTGGAGTTTCTTTTGTTGCTCAGATTTGAATTGATGAATCCTAATGTGCTACTGGATAGTACCAGAAATGCATTAATGTATTTTTTTCAGTCCTTGTTTCCTTCTGGTTTGTTTGTTTGTTTGTTACAGATTTGTTCAGATGACATCATTGCTTTCTTTTTATCTTTGTCTTATCTGACAATGGGTTATTTTAGTGAACTTTACAGCTTAAGGCCGTTTTGAATTTAGTACAAAATGTACCAGCTTATTTGGACAAACCTCAGGGAATCAGACAAACATTTATATTTATTTTAGTTCATATTGCTACCAAGATCCAGGAATTAACAGCAATGTCTATGCTTCTTGAGGGTCATTTCCCAAAGCAGGATTTCATTTTATGAAAATGCTGTATATAAGTTTTTGTCAGCTTCCTGTTGATGTTGGATAAAACTAATGGGGTTTATTTTGACTTACCAGTGCATGTTAGGGGCATCCCTTTCTGTATGGCAAGGTCTCAAATGCATCTGAGATATTTGTTCCAAATATTTCCTATACATGAGACTATGTCAGGAGTTTTCACCATGTTAAAATCAGCACATCTCCTGCATCTGAGAAAGCCTAGCTCATTTCTCTTCACAGCAAGGGGTTGGCTGAGATGGAAAACAATGAAAACCCAGGCAGGTTGATGGGGGTAGCAGGGCCATTTGGTGAGCTGAGCCAGAGAATTACCACTGATTCCTCCTGTGCAAACCCTGGGTGTTGGCTGGGGATAAGCCCTTCCTTGGCACGTAGGAAGAATTACATATTTATGATCAGTACAGAAACCTGCATTTTGTTCCCTCAGGTGAAAGGGGAGGAACCTTTGTACGATCTCCTTCGCTAGCAGGCTTCTGAGCACCTTTGTGCTAGCAGCTGTCTGTCTGCAGTAAAAAAACCCCACCATTCTGAGCCCTCTCAGCCGCTCTCTGGGGACTTGACGTGTTACTGCTAACAGTGTCTCTTCAAAGACTGCTGCCAGTCATTCATTTTAATGTGTAATCTCCAGGAAGCCGTTTGAAGCGGGGTTGCTTAGTTACAGTTGAAGTGTGCTCTGCTGTAAGGGTTTGGCTGGTACAGTTCAGATCGCAGGAATACAGGTCGGGTACCACATTCCGCAGTCGTTCGTGCAGTACTGAGACAGCGATCCTGAAATCTTTTGATGGTGAGAGAGTGAAAAGTTTACTAAATATGGAATATGTACTTAGAGAAGGAGCTATAGATCTTCAGCCTATATATAGCAGAGTAGATTAGTTGCTTGAAATTTCAGCCTATACTTAGCAAAGGTTATGAAGATTTAAAGAGTAAATTTAGCAAGACTATGCTTTTGTGATGTTAGCATTTTGGCAGACTGCATTTCAGAGATTATTTAATACAGTTGAGAGTTCTTTTGTTAAACCTTTTGCAGTGTATCCTGTTTTAAAGTCTTCCGTGGTTGTTCGACATAGCTGTAATAGAGCTTCACATAAGGGGGTTCCCTGTGCAAATGTTGAAGTTGATGTGGATTCTTTTGTGGTATGCCTTACCTTGCATGGGAATGTGGGAGCATGATCAAATAGCTAACTATATTGAGTCATCAGAGCCGGCTTAAAATTGTGCTTATTAGTTAGATAGCCTACTGTGAGCCTTTTCTCTCCCTCCCCTCCCTCCCCCACTGTCTCAATATCTCTCTCGTTCTTAAAATCCAATCAGGATCTGCTGAAAAACATAGATGGTCACAAAAACGCATTCCATGAGATCCACAGGACCAGGTCTGTTAATGGTGTGCCTGTTCCTCATGACCAGTTAGAGGATATGGCAGACAGGTAAGGCTTTCAATCTGAAATAAAAAGCTTCTGTGCATGAAGGGGAGCCTGTTTGCTTTTTTATCTGTTCATGCAGAAATCACTGTTTAGTGAAATTTCTCAGTGGAAACTGAGATGGATTGAAAAACCTAGAATATACATAAAAATATACTGAAAAACCTGATGGTTTTAAGATTGATAAGAATCAAAATAGGATATAGATTTTTGGATGGGAATACTTTTTTTATATTGATCCTGTTATTACTTGTCCCTGAAAGAAATGTTATATAACAACCAGGATACATGTGAAAAAAAGGAAAAATGACTTTGCAAAACTTAGTAACAAGCAAACCGATGATTTCTGTGAATAAACAGAAATGTAATTAATCTTTTGTTCAAGAGCAGTCATCAGAATATCATCACACATAATTAAATGTTTGTAGACTCTGAATTAGGTGAAAGATTAGAAAAGTATCAAAACTGTAACTAAAGCCTTCAGTCTCTCCTGCAAAAATGAACATTGCTGTATTTTACTATTCTGTGCTTCATTTTATAGGTTTAATTTTGTTGTCTCTTCATCTGAGCTCCATCTGTTGAAGATGGAGTTTCTGGAACTGAAGTACCGTCTGCTGTCACTCTTAGTCTTTGCAGAGTCAAAGTTAAAATCATGGATTATCAAATACGGAAGGCGAGAGTCCGTGGAGCTGCTCCTTCAAAATTACATTGTAAGTTGGGGTTGACTTCTTTTTATAATGATTTTTGTAATATTTATATTTAAAATTCTATTGCTAGAATTGTATAAAAGAACAGAAAGAGTTGTAAGTCATCAACTTTATGACTGAATTATTATGGAATATCTCTTCAGAGGTAAATCTGTCTTCCCCATGGAGGAACTTTAGTCAAAAGGCTTAAAGTAAAAATTATTCTCTTTGTACCATTTCTTGAAAAAGAGAAATAACATTCCAGCTGCTGTCTGGTGATTAATTTAGCAACCACACCTGGAGGTTCAAAATCCTAGATTTTTGCTTACTTTGTATAGCTATTCCAAAGAACTTAATTTAATCTTCTTCTACCCCTGCATAGATGTACTTTATAGTGACTATACACAGTTTAAGACTTAGAGAGGAGGTTTTTGGCATGTATTCCCATGCAGTATTTCTTACAGTCTTCCAAAAGAATTTAAAAAAGGAAATTATTCTACCATGTACTTATTTAATATACTATACCTATAGGGGAGTGCTTTTCTTCTTTTAAAGAATGATTCTTTTTTTCCTATTCAGCATCATTATATTAAACCCATTGCCTTATTTCTGTTCAGGAAAGAGTTTGCTCCAGCTCTGCATCAGCCACATACCATGCTAAGAAAGAGCAACTATTGACTTACAAACTTTCATTGATAAATTCTTTCAGTGTTATGCTGCTGTATCTTCTTAAATTCACACGTGCACCAGCAAGTGTAGGTAGAATGATACTACTGCTGCACTTCTACACTAAGGCATGAAGGATTCTTTCAAAAGCAGGGCTGGTCTAAATATTTTTTCCCTTCTATCTAATCCATATGGAGAAAATTGCACAGGAAAATTAAGTTTGGAAAGAACTCATTCAGTTACAGAACCATTCAGAGCCAGGTCAATGTGCAGAGAAAATTATTGATGTTCCCACTTTGGAAAGAAAATTCAAACTCAGTGAAATTTGTGTGAAATTCTCACTCTACAAAGTGAGAATTTCTGTGTTTAAACTTTGGCAGCTAAGGACACAAAAATTCAGGAGTTAGTTAACCTTCTTTTTTAGACAAGCTTTGCAAAATTCAGATAATGACTTGAAATAACTGAGTTTGCTGGAGCAATGTATAATACCTAGGAGTTATAGTCCGCTTGTTTACCCTCTAAAACTGTCGAAAAAACTACTAAAAGGTGACAAGGGAAATGATAAAAAAGTGGATAACTTGAATTTTGGGGTTTTTTTTGTCACTTTCTTATTTTTTCCTTTGAAGTCAGCATCAAGTTGTTAATTTGTATATTAATTTGCAAGTGCCTCAGTTGTTCATGTGATTCAGACCACTAATTCTGAGGTGGTCTTTAGGGAAGGAAAATATTTCCTTGCATAATTTTTAAAACTGCCTGACATCAAAGTAAGGGAATCAGGACAGGAAGATAAGTAGATCTCATTTTCATTATTGAGGGCCTTGACTTCTGGCTCCTTCGAGGTGTGATGGAAGGAGAATTTTTTTTGCTTGGCTTACCTGGGACCAGTTTTCCAGTACTGAGAGACAAGTGTTACTCTTCCAATATATTAGGAGTCTTACATAGGAAAGCTGTAGTCAGTACCTTATAGTCAGTACTGTTTTAGTAGGAGATAAAAATGTAAGTCTGTTTGTCTGCCAAAACAGACTGTGGAATGTCAGCATTCTAGGAACATGCGTAATTAGGATCTGGATAGAACATATGCCTGGAAAATATTTATGTACTGTAGCTTAAAAATAAAAGTGGTGGTTTTTCCTTAACCTCATCGTCTTTTCACCCATCTGTCAAACACCAGAAGTAAAGGTCAGCACAGATTGTACACATCAACCTGAATAATATACTGTGCCAAATTTTCCACTGCAATGGAGATACTAGGTACATGGATTTTAACTCATGGAACTGTGTTTTAGCACTGCTGTGTTAGCACTTTTTTAGTATCATATGCTATATTGATTTGGGAAAGCTGCATATTTTCTTCAAGGAGTCTTGTCAGATGGGAGACAATATTAATTAGTAAAACGTCTTTATTTAATTTTTGAAAATATTGCAAATAGCTCTTTAGGTCAGTGTTACATAAATCTTTTTTGCTCTTTCATATGAAGTGGCTCAGGTGTCTGTACGGGTTGGGCAAAACTGAAAGTCATGAGTCAGTCACATAATCCATTATAAAGCCTATAGGTCTTCATACATAGCAGATTTTGTTTTAACAGGAGAAAAGAGGAAAAAATTGATTGTTCTTGACTTCTGGTTTCCTTGGTTATAAACACAATTCTAAATTACATGCTAGGTAACTGTTATAACTTGACATAGCAACTGTCAAAGATTTTAAAATAGAAGGGTTTTAGATATATACTGGCTGGCAGAATAATTTTTAAATGCTTTTTTATGTTATATAACATGGGTTGATGAACACACAATATCTGATTCTCCTGTTCAAAATACATTAAACTTTGACTTCATTTGAAAACTGGTTTTATCAAAATCACACTTGTATGATTTTCTCTATTCTGGCAATATAAAGCTTGTATAGACATATGTGTGGTGTCCATTTGTTAATTTTTTAATCTGTAGCTGAGGAGGGGTGAGATGCAGCATAAATTACAGAACCATTCCAAACTCTACCTTTCTCTCCCTGTTTTAACAGTGGTAATGCAAGATATAATATGCTTGCATAATACAGAGCTATAATTATGTATTTCACTTAAAGGAAAAAACAATTCTGAAAGACATGTAAGAAAAGGTCAGTTTCATTTGCCATGAGGGATAAAGAGGTATAACATTTTTACAAATATATTTCCAGATAATTTATTCATGGCACTATAACACATCAGAGCTAAACCATCACTCGCAAAGGAACAGCTTTGGAAAAACAGCATCTCTTTGTGCAGAGTTTCCATGATCTTAATTTTTGCCAGTTGTAAAGGAGGTAAAGAAAAACTGAAGAATTAAGCAAATGTTTTTCATCTATTAAAGTGTAACCTGTCTTTCTGCAAAGGCTTAATAAGGGAACAATTTGATCTGATTTTTGTGGAGAAGTATATGAAGGAAATTTTCTCTTTTATTAAAATTATTCTACTTAGATTTGAGCGTAAAACAGTTTTCATTAAATAACTTGTAAGTTAATTACTCAGTTTCTGCACATTTAAAGTATCCCATGCTAGCGAATTCCAGCAAGGCAACAAATAAGAAAACTTTAAATAACCTTTCCATGTGGAAAGTAAATAAATTTATTTTTGTAATTATATACTCTGCTGTACCATTAATTTGAAAAGGTGAACTTTATATGCTATTTTATAATTATGATTATTAAAGTATTATTTTATAATGATGAAAAGATGCATGGAAGAATAATGAAGTTAAATGTTGTCATCAGTATCCTGATGTAATTTCATAGAAATTATTCCTAATCCTAATACCCATCTTTATTTTATCTATTACAATTTTTTTTCCTTTCAGTCTGTTATTGAAAATAGTAAGTTTTTTGAGCAGTATGAAGTTACTTACCAGATCTTGAAACGAGCAGCTGAAATGTATGCCAAAGCAAATGGCTCAGGTAAATATCTGTATTTCTTTCATCACTGGAACAGCATTTTAATCTCTTTAGATATAAGCATCCTCTAAAAAGGTCTCCTAATAATTGTTTCTTCCATGCAGCAAAGCTGTTCATCACCAGCAGCTGCAGTTCCCCAGAGACTACAGCCTCTGGTAGCAATGTCACATATTCTCTAGCGTGTAGGCACCTGGTCCAGAGCAGCCTCCTGCTGCTTCTGAATCTCCAGAGGAGAGTGATCGTATTCAGACTTCCTCCTGGGAAAAGCCCATCATCCCTGCTAACCCTTGGATTATTTCAGCGTCATTAATTTAAGATAAAAAATTGTGACAGAAACCAAATTACGAGTAGGGAAAATTGTGTTCTGGTGCCTGGAAATGCTCCCTGACTTGGCTTAATTGAAAAGAAAATGATAAATAAGGAGTTGGTCCAAGTATTGTAATTGCAAAATTACCCCTTGGCTTACTGGAGGTTCTTCATTAACTTTGAAAACCTGCAAGAGCAACTCAAATGTTAGTTGCAGTATAGATTTACATGGGAAAAAAATGTGTATCTGATTCAACAGCTGTCATCCTTGAATACTCCTGAGTTCAGTGAGAATTCGAGGGCAATATTTGACCTAGATAATTACAGACATGAGATCACTTTATTCTGTAACACTGTAATGTCTTTGGAGGATTGTTGCAGCTACTGCTAAAGGGGGAAGAAAATTGATAGCTCTGTTTATTGTGAAATTTAAATTGACAGTGACACCCAAATTTTAGAAAAGTAAACATTTTTTACAAGGTATTCTTACAAAGAATGAAAGTCCCAGATTCATTCAATGATATTAATAAAGTCCAATAACAAATTATTTTCTAAAGAACAAGTACTAACATATAAATTCAGCAATAGCAGCTCAAATTAGCTAAAAAGTCTTTAAAACAACTATATTCTGTGTATTTTATGAAGTCTCAGCATTTGCTTGGCCTTTTTTCTTCTTTGTTTGCTTCTGGAATGAAGACACATTTGTTCCTTTCTTGACACATGGAAAATATTAGAAGTAAAATGGCAAAAATTAACAGTAGTTTGGTTTCAAAGTCGATGGAAGAAAGATCAGAATTTCATTTCCTACTTGCAGACATAATATGCAGACATAATATGTGTCTTTTTATTATACAACTCTAGTTTTCTGCTTTTTTTAAGGCAAGCCTCTCTTGATTTCTTTTATTGAAGATTTGAAATGAACACGACACACAATATGCAGTGTGACTGTTTTAATTTAGCATTCATTTTATGTACTTTCCTAAGTCTTTAATTCACACTTTTAATTTCTCAGTCATGATCTCGTGCTAAAATTGGGCTGTGAACTGAACATTCATATATAAAAGCCTACTGAAATAGAAGTTGCAGTAAAATATAATTCCCTGATGAGAGTGAACAAGCATGATATAAAGTTAATATTTGCAGAAATAGTAATGAAACAAAATAATCAATATTTTTCCTGTATCTCAGTGGAAGAAGTTGAGAATGTGATGAAATTCATGAGTGATACCACAGCTCAGTGGAGGAACCTCTCAGTAGAGGTGAGAAGCGTAAGAAGCATGCTGGAGGAAGTAATTGCTAACTGGGACAGGTACAGCAGCACTGTGGCAGGTCTGCAAGCTTGGCTTGAAGATGCTGAAAAAATGCTGAATCAGCCTGAACATTCTAAAAAGGTATGCACTAGTAGCATATGCACCTGGCTGTGTTGTAAATTGTGAAACATTTGATATGAGTTTGCATTTGCTTAGGTTTTGCTCAGACTTCGGTATCCTGTCTTCCTTCATCATAGGAGTTTGAGTGTTTGCTTGTATAGCATCTAGAGGCAAATACATAATGGAGAAAGCCTCATCTGTGATACCATGGCTAGAGGCATCTTTGGCATGAGTAGAGGGCAGCAGCGTTGCTCAGAGATAGGAGTGATTATTACATGATTCACTCAAAGGCAAATACAGCTCTTAGCACCAAAGTGAGTAATCATGGACTACCTGTAAAGACACTTCCACTGACTTTTCTAGATGACAGATTTCAGTACTCATTACCTTCAAAGAGCAGTATCATTAATAGTGTTACTATTTTTTGGTGAGTGATTAATTGATCCATTTCCCTGGCATTTCAGAAATTGTTTAGACATTCTCATAGGTTGTAAGATGACAACCTGACATCAGGTCAGGAATGAGCATTTCATGTTACGTGAAAGAACAGTATAGTTCCTGTTAAAGTTTGTTAGTATAGACTTATTCAAAATAATGGAATACACTTTTAAATAAAAATAAATGTGAAAAAACCAGTCTGGTATAATAGAGATTCAAACAGTTATTACTGGGCTGGAAGGATGAATTATGCTGATCAGGGTGATCTTAGACATTGGATTATGTTTTATATAAGTAACTGGACAGTGATTAAAATTAAATATTCTTAAATCCATGTATATGAATAAAATGAAAACATTTAATTTTCTGATCAGATGTGTAACTTTATCTTTAAAGATTTTCAAAGCAGAAATTTGAACATACGCGTACAGTATACACTTGCTTCTGATTTCTAACATAAATCCAACAAGTAATTCTTTTCATTCTGATAAATGATTTCAAAAATTTAAAAAAACCTCATTGAAAATCTTAGACATGAAGCTTTATTCTTCCCAAAATGCTAATTTCTTCTTAAAAATACCTTGGCTCAAACCTGTTAAAGGTTACTGAGTGGTAGCATAATCCACCTGTAGACTGAGATACATATTTTAAAAGTTACTTCTACTTTTAATGTTGTTCACAGCAATAATGTTTTCACTTAGGTTGTTCCAAGGATAGGTCTGATTTAGCAGTTTTAATATTTGGTTACTAAAACTAATACCAATTTTTATAGTGGTTTGTAAAATTAATAGTCTTACAGCTAAAATACATCTGGAATATCATCAGGTGAAAGATGATAACTATTGTTTGGAATATGGCAAAAAACATTTTTAAGCATTTCAAAATATTTTTTCTGTAAACCCATAAAGATATCAGTAGTGTGATCCAAAGTTTCTCATTTGCAAGTCTTACCTATATTACTTAAATCCACTATATTCTATCCTAAGCAAAGACCATAGCAGCCCTTCATCACGATGTCATACGTTCTTCTTCTTTCCATCCCTGTATCATTTCCAGACCAGCACATGCCGCTGTTCATTCTGGAAAACAAGGTGGCCTGTTGGCTTTCTTGTTGGCTTCTGTTTTCAGAAACGTTACTGTGAACCTGCAGCACTGAAGGTCTTGCAAAAAAAAAAAAAAACCAGTATTTGCTTGGATTTTTCAAACTGTTCCTTCTACAACTCCTTTGTTTACTTCCAGTACCTCTTAAGCACTTTCCATAATAATTTCATTCTAACTGCACCCTCCCACACGTTTCTCATACAGCTGTATCCAAAAGGTTTTAGAGATCTTCTTGATCTCCTGTGATGACTTCCTTAAAAGCAGCTTCATTGTTTTAATTGAGAATGAGGTGTGCTTCCCAGTACCTTCCAAACTTGTTTAAATTTAACACAAGCTTAGGCTGGCTTTTGAAGTGGAGAGACTTCCCAGCAGGGTCTGTGGAAGGTAATGGTTTGTGGGAATAAGTGTGCAAAAACAAGGATGTGAGTAGCTTACTCCATGGTCTTTTTTCTTCTTGACCTCTAGTTAGACTGACCATTGGAAAGCTGACCAGTGTCAGATTCAGTAGACTTAATTTTTATTTCGGATGTGCTCAGAAAGGTTAGCCTTTGCACAAAGCAAGGAGTTTGCTCCACTGCAAGTGGAAAAAGATTCAAACTGCAGATGCAATTTACTGAGGAGATTAAATTTATCCACTGATACCTTAGTAAACAGCACCTGAACACTACTGATCTCAGCTTCAGGAACTGACAACACCGTGTGTTGTTCAATGCTCCATGGAAAACATTTGACCAGTATACAGCCATTAGACTTTATCTTTACGGTTGCATCCGAACTTTTTTTGCATGTGGATGAGTTCTGACAAATACAGTTTCAGAACTGTAGCTCTGAAACTTGGGATGACTCACAGTGTGGTTGGACAGGAATTTTTCACATGTACCATTGAGCAGAGGATTGTACGGGGCTGTCACTGGAACGTGAATGCTTTTGGAATTATAGGGTAGATAGATAGTCAAACAAAATGGATCACTGCCCCTTCCTAAATCCTGAGGATCAGTTAGCATCAGCTTGAATTATTCTGATTACTTCTTCTCCCCTGAAATAAGGTGCTCTCATGATCCAGTCTGTTTGGAACAGACTATGCCATTCATTGAATCATGCATTGTTTGGGAGAAGGGTAGCAGGCACAAGCCAAAGCCTTGTCAGAGAAGATGTGGATAGTCAGGAGACAGTGATTGAGTCCTGTTTTGTTTACTGGTATAGCTGGAGTCATAGAGCCCAGGGTTACCTGCCTTAGGAACAATTACCCTTTGGCTGGAAGAGAGAAAAGGAGGGGGAAGAGGTGGTCCTTGTCTTTTCTACAGATTTACCTGCCTACAAGATGCATCCAGTTTATCAGGCTGTCTCAGTGAGGGGGACAAAATCACCGACAGCCTTCTCTTTCCCCTCTGTGCTCACCTGTGCTGAGGTAGGAGGAAGCAGAGACAAAGAATCAGTCTTCACGGGTCTTCTGGGATGCCAGACGCTGGAAAGCTGCATGTGGTTCCCTGCAGGGAAAGGGCCTCTCCACAGCCTGTATGTGGCCCGGGTTACTATCAGCCCATTCTCTTTAATGAAAAGACAGAAAATAGATGAGCCATAACAGCATTTTCTGTTATGCAGCTTTCTCTTATGGAGGAGTACCATTAGTTTAACTGAAGCTACTCACTGGAGTAAAATGAGCTGTAAGTAAACTGGCAGTAATTTTTAATTCCATAGGTTGTGGTCACAAACATTAAAATTCTATTACAGCATATTTGATGTGAAGAGCATCAGAGGAGAATTGTGCAATGAGTTTTTGTCAAGTCATGAGCGGGTGATTAAATTTTGGTTTTGTGATTGAGATAAAGACTAATTGAAAAGTTTTGGAACTGTGTTTTACTTTCTTGTCCAGGATTTCTTCCGGCACTTACCTCATTGGATCCAACAGCACACAGCCATGAATGATGCTGGTAATTTTCTGATTGAAACATGTGATGAGACCATTTCCAGAGATCTTAAACAGCAGCTTCTGTTGCTAAATGGAAGATGGAGAGAATTATTTATGCAAGTTAAGCAGGTAAGCGATTTTGCTATTGTTACTTTTCAATATTTACTTTGTCATTTCCATGCAAGCAAGACAGATTACCATGTTAGTAGGACTGTAGGACAACTTTCAAAAGTGCCCAAATTTCATCAGTATTTAAATCAGAAATTACTCCCTGACAATAATTTATTTTATTGAGGCTCTTCCTTTATTTATCTTTTTGGTTATACAGCTATTTTAGGGGGAGTGAGGGGACATATTCAACTAATATAACCTGTAGTTTTTCATTATGGTCACTTGTCTTGATACAGTGAATGTTATTTATACATAACCTCTGTTGTTCCACAAAGAAAATGACTGGTTTTCAGTACCTATTGTTACTGTAAAAGGTCTGTAAAACTAAACAGTATATATGGTGAAGATGATAATTTTTACTAGTTTTTGATGAAAGCTCCTTCCAAATATTGTACTGCAACCATAAGCAGGGACAATAATTAATTAACTAAATGTTTTCCCCTTTTCAGTCAGACTTTACTTCTGTCTTGCTTACAAGCAGGCTCTGATAGTAAATGCATAAACCTACCCTTTACCTCATGTAAGAGATTCAGCTGATACAAAAATAATTGTTGTTTCTATATTTGCTCTTTGAAAATCAAAGAGAAGATGTGAGCTTAATTACGCAGAAATATTTCACACCTCCTAAACATATTATAAAATATCTTTGGTATAGTCAATATACATCTGTCGATATTGTCCCCTTTTGGTGATTTGAAATCACCTATTTCAAATAGGTGCCTATTTGAAGGTACTGAATCTGTTTTCTTTATTGGCATTATTATCTCCTATGCAGTCAAATTAAAAGGAAAAGCAGATAATGATTGTCTCTCTTTTATTGTAACTTTTCCAGACTGTTGACAAGAACGTTCTCAAGCTTTACTTGCTGATGCTATTTAGGGTGATTCACTGATGTAAATGTCTCTTCCCCTGCTTATGCAGCTTCTTTCATATGCTGGCTATGTGGGCTTTTTTCTCACTGGCTTTTTCACCATTTCTGTCATACAGCTCTTTCTACTTTCTGAGACATGTGTTTCCCCTTCTCCTGGTCAGAATTCCTTTATTAAGATCTCCCTTATCCTTTAGCTTTTCTAGGCTTTTCCTGTTCTATTCTCTTTGCCGAATTCTCAGAACTGATATTGTAGGTAGTGAGAAAAGAACTGTCGATTCTAGGGTAGAAACAATTGAATGTGACATTCCCCACACCTTAAAAGAGGCTGAACTCCTGTATGCATTCTGATCATTTTAACATCATGACTATTGAAACTAAGGCAAATGATGAGTTTAGAAGATTAGTTTCCATTATGTTGTATTTCATTGAATATAATTTTTCCAGCAAAAAATTGCACTGAAAACATACTAATTCTCTAAAATCATTACTAGCTAGATATCTAATTTGGTGTGGGGCTTTTTTGTTTGGGTTTTTTTTTTTACTTTCCTTTTTTTAGTATGCTCGAGCAGATGAACTGGACAAAATGAAGAAGGAATATGTGGATGGTGTTGCCCATTTGACAGCTTTTATTGATGGAAGCAATAAGAAATTTTCAGTCCCTGTAGAAGTGTCCTTTCTTGATGTCAAAAATTTTGTACAAGATTTAGAAGTAAGTGTCTTCCTTTAGTTTCCTTCTTCCTCCTTCAAAAGAAATAAACTTGCAACTATTTAGTTCTGATAGCATAAAATTATTATTAATTGGGTTTTTTTACTAATGGTGGTTGTTCGGTTTTTTTTTTTATTATTTCAGCTATAGCTAAAATATACATCATTGTATTCTATTCATGACATTTTTAGAGCAAATTTCCAAAACACTGTCTCAATAGATATTTCTTTCTTTGTAGTTTCAAATCACATTCAGGTGAGTTGACTGATACTGGCTCAGTTTTCATGCATTTGAAACATGATCTGGTGTTCAGTAAAATCAGTGATGAAAATAATTGACAATTAGAATATATATCATTTATCAGTCTCTTATCTCCCATGAATGCATAAATACTGTTGTTGAAATATTTTTTGAAACACTTGTTTCAGATTATCAAGCAGAAATTGCCTGCAATGGAAGCTCAGTACAAAGCAGTTACAAGAACAGTGCAACTTGTTACAAAAGAAGTTTCCCAAGAGGAAGCAAATGAAATGCTGGGAACTTCAACACGGCTCAAAGAGCAGCTGGGAAAGGTTGCAGAATACTTTTTTTTACTACTTGTTGTTGACTGTTGAACGAATAAACAGTAGGCTCCTGTACATAAATTCTCACATACATGCATTTGAACAAATACACAGTTGTAACAATAGATGGATTCAGGGTATTTCTCTTAAATGCTAAGACTACCATCCTTAAATTTAATACTCTTTTCTCTGAGAAGTAATACAGGATCAAGACTGCTCTGTCTTAAAAAAGATTAGGTCGCAACTATATAATCCTACATGCAGAAAAAGTTACTATTTATTGAATTTTACAACTTTTTCAATTACTCTTTTTCTTGACCAAAAGGTTAAGGAGCATTCCTGTGCCCTGCTGTATGAATGCCAACGTCTGCTGTCTCCGCTGGAAGAACTGGAGAAACAAATCACACATTTTTATGAATCTCTTGAAAAAGTAAATGAAATCATTTCTATCCTGGATCCTGAAGCACAACCCACAACTGTTCTTAAACAAAAAGCCCAAGTAAGTTTCAATAACATCTTACAAAGGTCTGCTGCCTCTGAGTACTTGCAATTATCTTTCTAGGAATTTGGATTGCAACTCTGGAAGCTGAGCAGATATTTCTTCCTATTCAGGCAACAGATGTAGCCTTACCCTAAAGTCAGCTAGGCTTAAATATAAAAGATTGAAACTTCCTATCTAGTGTCCTTGGTTTCAATCCAAGAAGTAAACATAAGACTTTTTTTTTTTTTAAATCTAGTGGAAATTGGACTGAAGTACAAAAAATATATTGGATTTTTATTAAGTAGATGAAAAATCATGATCATAAACTTCTCTATTTTTCCTTGGACAATTATGGAAGTTTCTTAGAGGCTTGGAAAAGTGGTTTCTTTGAAGTGAAATGCCATGTAACATTAGCTTTTCTACATGGCCAATAAACGCTTCTCTCTGGAGGAATTCAGAGCTAGTCAGAACTCTCTCGGAAACTTAAACGAAAATAGGATTTTTAAAACCTTTTTTCAGCCTGTACTACTTAATGCATATTTTCTTTTTCTCTCTTTTTTTTGGTTTGTTTTTTTTTTTTTTAAAGTATATTTCTCATTACTTAATGCAATTTATAATAAAATCTGAATTCCAGAAGCTGACATGAAGGATTAATTTGTTGAAAGGCAAGGAAAGTTGAGATCTCAACCTGCTACTGAGGGCTGTCATTCCTATGTCTACTGATGTCACTGTTGGTTACTTAGATTATGCAATAAATAAAGAAATGCCATGAAGTGAAATCACAGGGCAGTGTATTGAAGAGACAAAGGGCTTGGGTACATGTCTGTGTATTATTTTATGAAGAGCTAGAGATCTATTTGGGTACAGGGCTTGGAGTTCAAGGAGAAAGGTGTTTTGTCTGTGCCATATAATACTTTGTGCAGTCTGTTTGCCGTGGTCCTTTGACCTCATCCCTTTTGCCCTTACTGTAAAAAAGCATCTTCCTGTTATTTTTCCAAACTGTTCTCCTCTTTGTCCCTGGCCAGGGTGGATATATGTGCTTTTCTTTCAGGATTTGGTAGCTTATCAAGAAAACTGCAAGAAAGATGTGTCCCTGATTGAGAGAAATAGTCAGAGTATCCTTCAGTGTGTGGCTTCGACTGAAGTGTTACAGCATTTCCATCAGTCAACGTTTCAGAAGAAAGTTACACAAGTTCAGATTACTTTTCAGGTAAAAATGCCATGCTTTGGTGCATGTTTCTGAAAATTTATTCACATGCAGCTGATCCATCCTACTGTACCTACATTTCATCACTCTGTAGCTGCTCTCCTGGTTAACTCTCCTCTGTAATGTCAAGTTATTAATTATAGATTTGTCTCGATTAGGTGATAAGTGGTCAGGGGACTGAGAGTGATGTTTTCCATGCACTTATTCAGAGGGGAGCCTACCACAGAGGAACCTGGGATTTAAGAAAACTTTCACATGCCTCAGGCTCCTTTGGATTGAGGAACCTGAAATCCTACTGTTAGGGCTGCAGATTTTTTTTTCTCCTAACCTCATTATCTTGGCTAATTATTTGCTTCTATATTCCCATACATCCCCTTTCACACAAAGCATGGAAGATGGAAACTTTTGCACATGCTGATATTGCTGGGCTTTATATTTCCTCAGAAAATGCAGTGGATTGTGAATATAGAAAGTTGCAAATATGTTTCATTGCTTAATGCAAAGATAGGGCCTTTGGATTATATTCCCCATTACAACAAAGATGTGGCCTTTGAATTATATTCCCGTTATCCATTGTTATTATCAGTTATTACTGTTATTTTGGGGGCTGTTCAGCCCCAGTCTAGCACCACTCTAACATGAAATTAGCCATCGCACATGGTGTGATTTTTTGGGTTGTCTTATGCAGAGCCAGAGATGAGCACAATGATCTTTATGTGTCAATTCAAATGCTGTTCAGTGATTCTGTGACTTTCTTAGTCAGATTTCCACATAATGGGTTCTATTACATTTATTTTCAGGCGATTATTGTTCAGCATAAAGCTATCCAAGCTGAATTTTAAACTACAGAAAATCACCTCTCAGTAAATAGCTCTCTCTGAGAGGTGAATTTTGAAATTTCTATTGTATTTTTTAGAGTGTACCTAAAGAGAAAATGTGGTTTATTTATAACGCAGAAACAATTGTTTAAGTTTAGCTTATTGTAGCAAAAGCAAATGCACTTGTAGCTTGGTGCATTTACCATGTTCAACAATAATTACTCTGTTTCTGTAGAGCTGGATGATGTTTTATCTCTTTTTGTGTTAGAAAATAAACCTATAAAACCAGGTAGAATCATACGAAGTGTGACATACCTAGATGTAAACTACTGGAAACTAGCAGTTTTTCATGTAAAGAATATCTCCCTATACAATTCTGTTATTATGAAGATATTTTTATCAGGAAATTTGAAAAGATTTAGCAAGATGTTTAAGTTGAGAAGTACAGATTTGATTAGCTGTCTGGGTAAACTTGCTAGAATTCCTCATGCTGAGGCTTGTAATCAGTGAGGATGATGAAGGGTATGTACAGTGAGCAGTGTTGCAACTACCTTGCAGCAGTATCAGTGCTGAACTGGTCATTTCTCCTGGTAAGTTTTCTTATTTGCTCATGAGATTGTAACAACTGAATACTGCAGTGCATGGGGATGGGCTAAAAAGCAGACTAATGGAAGAGCTGTGACTAAGGTTGCAAAACGAGGATTTCAGCAACTAAACCACAAAACTTGCTGTTTTTAAGCAGCTTTGTGTCTGGTTTATCTGACATACTAGTGTGATAATCATACAAATCCCTTCCAGGCCAGAAGAACTGTAGCATGGATCTGGTTGGATCTTGGGTCAAAACATCCTTACTTTGAGTCATGTTAGGGGAGGTAGTTTGATGCTAGGAAAAATGAAATGATATACCAGGTGCTTTACATTTGAAAGCAGGCTTTAGGAAAGAAACTCACTAATCAAATGGCAGAGGCATTCTGAAAATATCAGAGACATCTAATCTACTGATTTTTGTTTGAATTATGACATTAGCACAAGCCTCATTTATTAAAAATTGGGAAAATGGGAGCATGAGAGGGAGAAGCATGGTGAAAAGCATATATTTAATAAAAGAGTGACACAAATTAAATGCATGTTTTGTAAGATCATGGTAAAAGAGAGCAAATAAAACTCACTGTGAAATTACCAGCTCATTTTCTTTGCTTGTAACTCAGAATATGGTCAGGAAAGCTGGTGAGTGGAGAAAAAACATAGAAGCAAATAGCCGTTTGATGAAGAAATTTGAGGAGTCTAGAGCAGAACTGGAGAAAGTAATACAGATTGCCAATTGTTGCTTAAAAGAAAAAGGAAATCCTGAAGAACTTCTCAGGAAACATAGCGTGAGTAAATTCTCTGACCTTCCTCATGGAAATCTTTGAGTGCATGACATAAAAGCCTACTTAATTCTAAAATTGATGTGGATTTCTTGCACATGTAGAAGTTATACAGATCAGGTCAAATTAATGTTAAGATTCAAAAACAAAAAAGAAAATGTTTAGCTCTCTTTTTGATGTAAGATTGGATGTAAGCAACCAGAAGGTGAAAAAACCCCATCGAAATTAGGGTAGGTTTTTCAGTAGAACTGCTGAGAGTTAGAACACTATATTTTGACAATCTCACACATCCCCTGCTCTTTTTTTTAGATAAATATCTGTATCTGTATTATAAACATAATTTATGCATGTAGCTTTGAAATGTGTTCTTGTTAAAATACCATCTCAGTGTACTGGCTGAGAATAAATTAATTTGCCAGACTTTTAAGTGGCTAGAAATAGTTATTTCCTTAACTCAAACATCAGTTCTTCAATGAAACAGAAATAACATTGAAACTTAGAGAGTTTTAGGGAACTTTGTGCTGGCAGGTTACCATATCAATATCGAGCTTCTTCTCTCATTTTCCTGCTTTCTGCCTCCGCTTCAGGAATTTTTTAACCAGCTGGATCAGAGAGTCCTAAATGCCTTTCTTAAAGCATGCGATGAACTTACTGACATCCTCCCAGAACAAGAGCAACACAGCCTGCAGGAAGCTGTGAGGAAACTCCATAGGCAGTGGAAGGTTAGTGAATAACATCTCTGGACATTGTAAATCTTAGTTTTGGAAAGGTTCCGTATGACCTATATATTGAAAAAAAAAAAAAAAAGAAAAGAAAATAAAACAAAATAATTAGTATTATTTGGCTTCCCACACAATTGGAAAAATGGAAAAAAAATATTTTATAATATTAGATAACTGCTACACCTGCAAATGGCCTCTTGAAAAAACCCTTTTAAGTAAAACCAAGAAATGTGAGAAATTAATTATAAAACCATATCTTTCTCCCACTACATAGAGCCGTAATGATACCTGTGTTAAGAACATTTCTTGAGAATAGGTACTAGCTTTTTTTCCTTTTTGCTGATGTTGGATGGTTAGTTACTTTCCCAGGCAAAAAACCCGAATTTGTAAGACATCAGGCTATCAGCTTTAATTGTGTCTCCTGCCAAAGACTCTAACAAGTAACTTTGCTCACCAGCTATGGAATTTTTTGCCTGCTACACCATATTGCTGGTCAAAGCTGGAGTGATGGATGAATGGTCTCACTAGCAGGCAGGCAGAAACCTCTGGAAGCCATTGTGAACACTGTTTTATACCGGAAGTATTTGCTATATCTTGCCAAGAAGGAAGATATCTCTGTAATGTGTCTTATACATATGCATTTTGGTCACAACTTATGACCTTTTGATAAATCTGAGACATTGGTAACAAAGCGAATACGGAAAAACCCCCATCTGCTCATGAACATATATGTTTATTTTCTATATTATCAGGTTTTAGACTATTTATTTGCAGCAAATTTACACTGAAGTACTCTGAGTGGTGTTTTATCTCCATGCTTCTTTATTGCCCCTGTGGGTGTGTAGGATCTTCAAACAGAAGCCCCATATCATTTGATTCACTTGAAAATTGAAGTACAGAAAAGCAAGTTCCTGGTGACAGTGGAGGAGTGCAAAGCTGAACTAGCTCGACAGAACAAAGTGTTATCAAGAGAAGGCAATGAAAAAATGATCAAGGAACACGTGGTATGAGTTACATTCCTCCATGGGAGCATTTACAGAAATACATTTCAATGTCAATAATAAACAGAAGTTCTGACTAACTCTTAAGCTGCCAAACCCTTCGTGTCCAGCTTCCTTCAGATAAATTCTTGAGGTCTTTTCCAAAAAAAATTATTTTAATTTAGTAGTTTATGAAAAATTATATAGATATACATCGTGATTTCTTCTAGTTTGTATTTTTATTGAATTTTCTGCTTTGTCTCCCATCAGTTGTTCTTTGGTGATAAGGGATCTTTCCACCTGTGTGAGAAAAGGCTACAACGAATTGAAGACCTGTGCCAAAAACTGCCAGTCTCTGATCCAGTGAGGGGTACACTGGAAAGCAGCCAACGAATCCTGAAGGATCTGAAATCCCAGATAGACAGCACATACATAAAGCTGACAGAGCACTCGGACACCTGGAAGGGCTATAAGAGCAGGTGTCACCTCAATTCCTACCTGGGTCTTGCAGAGCCTTAGGCATGGTCACTCCTCTGTGTGTCACCACCAGCACCAAGCTAAAAATGATACTGTGATCATAGCTTCAAGTAGAAAACTATACTTTATGTAGTAATTCCACAAAGTATGGTGGGGCTTTCAGAGGATTTTATAAATTTTTGCTTACACTTAAGAGGTGTATTCCACCACATTTTGCGGTGGAAATTTTTGTCTAACCTTTTTCTTTTCCTTTTTGCATCCTGTGATGTCTTATTTCAGATTTTCTGAATTGGCAAATTGGATTTCATCAACAGAAAGAGAGCTAAAGAAGATAAAGGAAAATGTTAATGATACTGCCAAATACAAGCAGTGTAAAGCTTCTGTGGGGGTGAGCCCTTATCCTATATTCTAACAAATCTATGGTCATTACTACTGGGACTCTGGATAAAATTCTACTCCAAAGTAGTGCAAATGTTGTACTACAGAGACCATAATAGCTCTGTTGATTCCTGGTGAGCTTAAAAACATTATCAGGAGAAAGTTACACGTCACAGCGAAGTGTGGAAGAAGTTCTTACTTTTAATAATTTAGAGAGTGACAGGTCCCTTTCCGTCTATATTTAGAACACTAAGAATGGAGGGGACAATAGAATGAATATTTGCCCCTCATCTTATTGCATGCAGAGTTAAAAGTGCTGCTCAAAGAAAAGCAAAAATTTCTAGATTGAAGGTTTTTGAATGACCTTACATTTAATTACTTAAATTTAAGGAAATCTATTATAAAAATTCTCTTCCACAGTAGTATAACAGGAGAAGAAAAAATATTCTACCATTCACTTTGGCACTGGTGACTGTTACCAGAGTAATAGAATAGCTGAAGATTGAGTTGGTTAGTTAAATTAGTTTTAAGCAATAATTTATTGTGTCACTTGGTACCCAACTTGACCCTTTCTATTTTGTTTTTTTTTTTTAATTTCACATACTGGGAGCACCTACATACTGTAGGCATTTATGTGAAATTTATGAGCAGGTTATGAGTCTAACTATATGGAGAAACATTATTAGGATGGCCTTGATGAAACTGATAGATCTTTAGCTTAGTGGGTACTTCTGCTTCAAAAAGTCTGATTTACTCATGTATTTTCACTGCTGCTGACATCTCTTCAGCACTACCACAAAGATACAAATGCACTACTGCGTGAAAAGAGGAGGGGGAAAAAGCTATTTAAATAGGAAAAGAACTACACAAAACTCTATATTGCATGGAATTATGTATTTGGGAAAGTCAGAAATTCAGATTTAGATTGCAACCAAGAAATATGGTCAATTTATGGAAAACATATATGTAGTACCTGCCGTCTATCTATCTATCTGTAAGTAAAAATGTTTGCGAGGGAAAAGTACTCCACTACTAACTAAAGAACAGTCTAATTAGCAGTGGAGTAAAGTCTGTGGAAGAAGTCCAAAATTCCAGCCATTGACTGGAACAGAATCTGATAGGGTATGCAAATAGAAAAATACTACATTTCTAGTGTTTCAAGATAAAAGAAAAGTGGTGTGTTTATGAATGTCAGTTATTGAAGTATTTTGTATATTTGAAGCAAATATGTTTTGATTTTTTTCTGCAGGAAATTAGGAAGCATATTCACAAGCATGGAGAAAATCACAGCTGGCTGAAATCTAGAGTTGCTGTTTTGACTGCACTTTGTCCTGATTTGGAGGCCAAAGAGACAGAGGATGAGTTTTGTAAACTTTCCAGTGACTTTAAGAGACTTCTAGATTTGTTGGCTGAGGTACAGTACAAGGGACACAAGGACTCTCCATTTACAGTGTCACGTGAAATGACATCAATCATGGCTTCACATGCACAAGTTCCCTGCTGTGGTTTTTTAATTAAGCTGCAAGCCTTCAGCAAGGAAAATTAATTTGTACTCCATGGGTAGCAAAGCGTTGAGAGTAGCAGGCAAAAAATACTGACATTATTATAGTGGATCTTCTCCCTTTGCAGAATTGGAAAGTATCACAGTGAATATTTCTGGAACCAAAATATCCATATTTTTAGTTTTTTAAAATCAGTTCATAGTGAACATTGTCAAAACCATGATGTACTTTAGCTAGTGGATACAGAATTTTACTTTAATCCTAATATGTTTACCTTTTATTCTGAAATAAAGCACTACTTTCAGGTCATTTCTAGTCATTAAGGATGTGCATCACACCCTGAATTTGGAGGAAAAGGCTGCAGTTCTCTGAGGCCTGAATGAAAATGAGATACTGTAACTGCAGAAATCATGGGAAACTTCTAATTCATAACAAGCAAAACCTCTCAGAACCACTGAACCCTTGAGTTCTGTGGGCTCTCAGGGGAACTTACTGATTCATAGGTCATACAGTTAAAAGAAAAATCAGGTGAAATTTAGAGCATCTTGCACTTAAAAGGTGGAATAGACCCACTTAAAAAAAACCCAAAAAGTTAAGGAGAGAGAAAGAGTTCAGAGTTCAGACTTCAAATTTCATTATTAATGTCAGTTCTTGTGGAGGGCTTATAGGGGTTTCAAATGTATAAAATTCTATGTATTTTTTGAAGCTTCTCTAAACTTCTGTGGTGTGAAAACCACAGTTTTGGAAATTTTGGAAAGTTTGGAAAGTTTGGGCAGGAAATGTAATTTCCCACTGACTGTAAAAAGCTTAAGATACTTTTTTTTTTAGTTTTATGGAGGGCGTTTTTTTTGTGTTTAATTACTTTTGATTTTTGTTTCCTCTAAAAGTCAGAACTAAGGGTAAGTTAATGAGAATAAATTAATGAGAGTAATATAAGAAAATAAGGGGTCAAATCTATACTTGGTTTGAATCTAAAAGCATAATCTAAATGGCACTCTATGCTATAGTTAAAAGGCTACTGATTCTTAAAAGTCTGAGTACTATTTATACATCTTGTTGGATGTATCAGATGGATGAGACTGTTTAAACAAGGACTGATAGTGGGTATGGCCACAGTTCAGCAACAGTTTTGGAGAGTTAAAACTAAACATTTATATAACAGGGAAGTGAATGGTTTAAATTAAAAAAAAAAATAAGGAAAAGAACAGGAAAAATAAAAGGAAAAGGATCTAGAATATCTTATGATTAAAACCTTAAACACAGGAACTATATGAGGAACAGAGCCTTAAAATCAGCTACAAGTATTCAGCTGAATCACACAAATAGAGAAGAACTTTCTGATATGTGGAATGGTTATACCTCTTTCTTTATAAAATTCTGCAAGCTGAGACTGGATGCTGCACCCGCTGTAGTCCATAAAACTGGGGTAATTGAGCACTTTAATGTATTTTTGATTCACCAATACACTGCTCAAGACAGTCCAAATGGCAGCAAAATTTTTTGTGTGTTGAGTAGTGCAGGTTTTGGAATCTGGGTCAGCCTGCAAGGGTAAGGAGAGTGTGTGTTTTTTAAGTGTTCACCAGTAAGTAGCTGTCACATGGCAGTGTAATAGGGAGTATGTTTGAACAAGAAAAAGGTCTCCTCAGTCACATTTAAAGTCTAAAGACACTTCTTCAATGCAAAGTTAAAGGTGTCAAAAATGCTGGAGATAAAAATGGTTTGAATTTTTTAAAATTACTGTATTTTCAAAAAAGCATTCAAAATATAAATGTACCCTTAAAATATAGATGTGTCTTTCAACATGAAATACTTAAAGTTATCTTTAATTTTAGATTGAAAATACCTTAGGTGCTGTTGGAGACTGTGTGCAGTACAAAGAGGAAGTTAAAAGTGCAATTGAAGAGTTAATTAACAACTCTAAAGAAGTCCAAGCAGAGGCTGAAAAGATCTTGGATACAGAAAGTTTATTACAAGCTCAGCAACTACTGCTTCATCATCAGGTAGGGCAATTACTCATGTCCATATCCAATTTTTTTAAAAAGAAGAATTTATGTAATTACAAAATTTTTTTATGTCCACTAACATAAATCTTTATATTTCAACTTGGAAGTGTTAAAATTGAAACAGTACTATATATGGCCTAATATTGATTTCTTTTAATGAAAAATGTTTTCAGTATTTTTTAAATGTTAAATATCAACTTTCCTTTCATATGGGTTTTTGGGGCACAAAACACCTGAAAAACAAGCTTCATTCATTTTTAATTTTGGGTGAGTGTATTCTGCAAATATACAGACTCTCTCTTTCTACCTTTTTATAGCTTGAGTGTCAGATTCAGTCGTGGTAAACTGGGCACAATTCTGGCTTTGGAAATTTCTCTATTTTATCAGTTTGATGTGGCCCCAACTCTAAATGTTGGAGGGAAGGTGTTCCTCTGGCCTTATCTCCTTCTCTGGATAGCTATTTTTGTGACAGATGGGCCTCCATTCTGTAGGAGCAGAATGAGAGGTTCTTTATGCACTGACAATGGTCAAAACATCTACAGGCTACAGTAATAATCACTGGTATGGCTTGCATACAGCAAGAATCAGCTTTTAAGGTCAAATATGGGAATTTAGCTTTGTGAGCTGCTCAAAGCTGATGAGAATAGGAATAATTTACTGCCAATGTTTGAGCATTATTTAAGTGTTTCATATTGACAGCTATTCCTGTGGAGTCAGATAGCTTACTGTCTGACCAAGCACTACCAAGTCTTACCAGTGTCTTACCTAAACTCTTTGGGTATGTGTTAAGGTTTGTATTCATTCTTTGAATACTCTGCATTCCTTACCCATTCTAGGAGAGGTAGTAGAAATAGTTAACTTCTCATTGAGTTCTTTTTCTTGGGTATGGGGTCTGTCAAGGCAGAAACAGATTTTGACACAGACCTGAAAGTACCCAGAGTAGAACTGAGCTAGCTGTGAGTTTACCTAGCAAGGCTGGCATGGATTGGGCATGTCAGAAAGATGTATTCTCAGGAGTTTCTGACAGAGCTACAAATCAAAACACGTCCAGGACAGAGCAACACAACTTAGCCAATCCCCTACTGTTCTCTAATAAGGCTAATATATTGCTTTGTTCAATCTGAGGCTCCAACCTGTGCCTCAAGAGTGCAGAGCAGACCTGGGTGCAGTCATGAGGAATACACAGACCTGTGACTCCTGCTGTGGTTACTCAGCTGCTGTGGCTTCTGCTTTCTCAAATATCCTTTGGATAAATGGCCACATTTTCACTCTTTTTCTCGCATGCATATGCCACAAAAGGAGGCATTTAACATTGTGGAAGCCAGGGCATATTCTGGAGTACTTGCCCCAGTTTATCTTCCTGTCTGTTGCTCTCATTGCATACACCTGCAAAACCAGAAAGGGACTGCATCGTGCCAGTTTCCCAAAGGGGCTAAAATTTCTAATCATTCGTGTTGGGTGAATCCTTTTAGCAAAGGACAAGGAGACTCCGTGCAAAAAGGCAAGATGTTCAAAAGCAGATTGCCCAAGCCAAGCGGTTGCAGATTGAAGGTGGACTACCCAGCACAGTACGAGAGGATTTACAAAAATTAGAGGGAACATTGGAGAACATGCAGCAGACTATGGAGAAACGGGAAGAGCAACTGCAGGTGGGGCCTTTGCACATGGAAATAAGAACTCATGCTTTCTTCTTCCTCTTTTTTTTTTTTTTTAACTTAGTAAAACCCAATTTTTTTTAATATCAAAAAATTGAACTCATTTTCTCACCTCTGACTCTTGGTCCTGGGGCTTTTTCATGATCAGTACCTCTATGAAAACTTCTTGAAGCTACTTTATAGCTCTTAAATAATAAAGAAATAGCATTCTATCTGGAAATGTTTAAAAGTCCCAGCCATTCAGTCATAATAGTTAACAGTTTTAAATAATTTATCTGTGAATTAATTTTTAGATGTCTCTTTTCTGTTTACTAAAGATGAAATTGCTCTTTAATTGAGTGTCCTTAGGCTGTATATTAGGTTAATAATACCTGATGCGCAAATATAATCCTCACAGCTACTGTGTGAAATACATGCTGTGATTCTAAATTTATAGAAGGAAGGGTAAAGTCACAGGGAAATCAGATGGATTGCTTCATCTTGTATAAATAATCCCTGACTGAACTGGGATTGGAATTTATAGCTTCTTGCACCCATATGTGGTTTGCCCTTTAAATTTTTCGATGCAGAATGTTAATCTGAATGACCACTCTTCCATGCAAACTTTTAAAGTCACCAAAACTATTTCCCATGGGAAAACACAAGATGAAAAACACAATCAATAAACCTCAAATAACTTCTTAGTGTAAGCGTTTATTATTGAAACCCATTTTTTCTCTAAGAATTCCCATCTATAGTCTTAATCTGTGCTTCAGAATCAAGAAAATAATTGTTTAAACTCTCATAGTTGTGACTGGTAATTAAATGCTGTATGTTAATCAAAATTCTACATTATCAGAAGAGACCAGATAGGTCCTTATGTGTGATTTTCCTATGAAAAATTTTTCCTATGAGAAAGGGATTTTCTTCTACCATTTTACTGTAATTTATTTCATTAAAGAATTTAAAAATCCTTTTGATATTTTTGACTGCTTGTCACCATAAGTCTCTGCATGTATTACTTTAGACTTCTTACAGGACATTCAAATATAAGATTTAAATATTGCTGGCAACTTAGAGAACAGGGTTTTTTTAGCACAGCATAGTGCGGATCAGTGAAAATTCAAGGAAAAAGTTTTATTCGGGTTAGAAGAGTTTCATCCACTCACTGTTGAGTAGACAGCTTCTCAGGAAAGAAGATTTTATGTCAAGACTTTCTCACTTTTCCTTTTTTAGTAACGTAAAATGAAAATCTTGTTTTCTCCCCTTTTATCTCCTTGTGTTCCTTTTTTGCTTTGTTTGTCTGTTTTTTAGGTCACAATAAATAAATGGGAGCAGTTTGAAAGAGACAAAGAAACAGTAGTAAAATATCTCAATCAAGCAAGCTCTGTACTTGAACGTATCTTAAACTTTAGCAGTTTAGAGAGCCTCTCCTCAGAACTGGATCAGACAAAGGTACTGACTTTGTGAAATGCAGGAACTGAGGTATCTTTTTGCCTTGCCTGTCGGCATGTGCTGAGAGTATTGCCTTTAATCTTTGCATGATTCCCCATTAATGCTGCTGCAAATGGCACATACAGATGAGAGACGGAATAAACTGTTTAGAGGTAGAAAGTCATTTTATTAAAGAAACATGAAGGATTTCTCTAAGTCTGCTTCTGAAGCATACATATGAAAGTTGGTATTATTTTGAGGACTTCCCATTTTATGCTCAACAATCATCTATGCTGGTAATCCAGTGTTGAGCACTTGCATTAATAGGGTTCACTTTGGCAAGGTTGTGTGGAATGTGAAAAATAGAACTCTTAGCCCTGAGAAGAAAAAGAAGAGACTTCTACCCCATGGGCATAAGCCATAACATGCCGTTTGCCCTTAGTAACACAGAATTAGCTCAATTTATTTACTAGTATGGAAGTAATAATAGTGCTTGTTTTCCCTAAGTGCCATGGTTTGCGCACTGCAGTTAACTTTTGGTGAAGTCAATAATAAATTATACTTGTCTTGATTATGCTCAACATCCATTGTTCTGGTGTGGGGGTTAAATATTTGTGAAAATTGCTAAACAAAGTGAAAATACAAAATATGTGATACTGCAAAATCCATTCAGTAAATGGTGGGATTTAAAAATTGAGTAAAGATGCATATAACCTCTGCAATGCAAAAATAAATTCCTTGAAGAGCAACAGAAGAAACTTCGATTTTTTGACTTGAAAACTTGCACCTACAGCTTCCCTTGATAAATTTAATTCATACTAGATTGCTCAAATGAACTTTTCTTAAATCCAGTACAAAATTTACTGTCTTCAGAGATTGTTTTTATGTATTTACTCATTCAAATTACATGTAGGACACAGGTACTTTTTTCCAACCCCAAACACCAAGGAAAAATACTTTCTATATAACTATATGAAACTCTTTACAGCTGTATTAATACATCTTGCATCCTTACAGGAACTTTCTAAACAAACTGAAGCAATGGCAGTACAGGCTGAGAATTTGGTGAAGAATTCCTCTGAGATACAGCTTGGTTCAAAGAACAAGCAGTCCCTTCAGCATCAGGCAAAATCAATCCAAGAACAAGTGAAAAAAGTGGAAGTTACTCTTGAAGAAGAGTATGTTCTTAACAAGTCCTAATACTTATCCTTCATAATACGATTGTATCAAATTTCTAGAATACCTTGTCAGCATTTTGTGTTGTCTCATCAGTTCTGTCATTTACTGCTTGCTTTGGCATAGTAACTAAGTTATGGTACCAAATATGTCAAAGGAGTGTGTGCAAACAAAATATTTTCTTTTAATTCTATGTAGTTCATAGAAGTTAGTTACGTTTAACCTGCCAGTTAATCTTTAAGCCCCAGTCTCGTGAAGAAGGGATAATTGAGCTCATTCTTGAGGTACTGGGCTCTTTTGGAAAGAAAAATCTCAGTTCAAGTATTAGAGCAGCACATTTACCACATTTGCCTCAGTTTTCAGTATTCCACTTTCTCTATAGGAGTGTGAAGAAGTGCCTTCATTTTAGGTGAATGCCCAGATTTCATGGGCAATATCAAAAGCTGCTTCTACTGCAAAAAACCACAAAGGCATCATTTTCCAGATTTTGTTTAAAAATGAAAGGTTTAAACTCTAAGGAAATCTTGATAAATATTTGTAGCTTTTTGTATTTCTAAAAATTTTATCCTTTCTCTCAGATGAGTAATTCAGTTATTGAACTTGTCATTCAAATTCAGAATGTTGCTATTCTCACAATATCCCTATACATATACTTATGTTTGTATGAAATCAGTATTTTTGCATACACTAGGTCTGATACACGTCATAGAGAATATGACCAAAGGGCAATGCTCAAATATTTGGGGGGTTTTTCCCACATAATGACCACTATCATGCTAATCTGATTTTAATTTAGTACCATTTTCTTCTTGATGTGAAAGAATGGCTATAAACCAGAATAACTAGCCTGTGCAGCAAATGGTGATCTGATCTTTCATATAATGCTTTTTCCAAAATAAAGTGTCAGAATGATTTGCGGTCAAATTCTACCATTTCTTACTAAGTACTTTACACATCATTTTCTCCAGTATTAGAGAGAAAACGAATGTGATTTTTCTGTCCAAGAAATTTACCTATCCAGCAATGAACATTCACTTTTTAAATAAAGTCATTTATTTTTAAATGGAAGTCATCATTCGTAAAGCCATTCAATGTAGGTATGAAATAGGTTTTAGTTGGACGTATGGATTATGCCAAATGTCTGTGGTACTGTGACATATAATTAAAAGCTAAATACCTTCTGTAAAAGATGCAAATACATACAACTGTTTATAATATATTTACAGAACATATAGTAAATGTGATATTTTTAACTTGCATCATCAATAATAATCTTGGCTGATTAATTTAAAGAGAAGGTATTCCAAACTCATAAGGTACATAAGTATGCTGATGAACAGGAAAAGTTTGAGCAGCTCTCCACAGACAGCTACTGTAAGGACTTAGCATGTCTGTTTTCCAAGGAGATCATGCAGAGCTCTGCAGTGTCTTTGGGATTATATTTTACAGTTGGTGTCTTTCATAAAACTACAACAAAGGTATAAAACAGTAGTTGTGCCACTGATTTGGTCCTTTGATTTCCAGCTGTATTTTCATGGGCTGGACTTGAGTGAAATATTTTTGCACATTGTTTTCCTACAAATAACTTGATTTTGCATACACTCTTATCAGTAAATGGCTACTGACATTCCTATTTTTTTTTTAATTCTGAAAATGAATAAGGAAAAGAAAAGGCCAATTTTTACATTTTTAGGCTACATCTTTTCTTAAAGCTTCCTCTAGCTTTAATGAGGAGAGAAAAAAGTTTGAAACTTTTTACCATGGAATGGTTTTTAGGCTATATTTAGAAGGAAAATGTATTTTGAAATTTTGTAATATTCAAAATTTTATGATGAAACTTTAATATTTTCAGTGAAATAGAAAATGTGTGTTTTGCAAGCTGTGTGCAGGGCCTACATTAGCACTGGTTTCAATTACTTGAAAGGAGCAGAAACTTGTATACTGGAAGTTAATGCTGTTAGGCCTTGTATAATGGCCTTAGACTTACTTGTGAGAAAAATAGGTGCTTTGTTTGCAGTCGGTGGCATAGAAGAATCAGTCATAATCTGTCTCTGTTTAACATAGCTACAATGTATGTTTCAAAAAATATAAAACTATTAACTCTGAGGGAGTTGAGTCACGTTGTTCATTCTTTGGCTTGATACGAAATCATTGCCACAGCAAACACAAACTTCCTATAAGATGGGGAGATTGCTGTTACAAAAAAGCAGGATCAATAAAGCAGTTAAGCATTGGCGGCTATGTGTATGTTCACATTTCACCGGTTTTAATCATTCTGGTCTAGGGACTAAATTATGAACATCTATGCACTCAGTTATCTAAATATTTAGATTTCTGATATAATCATCATCCTGTATTGATTCATCGAAATTTCATCCTGTTGATGTTCCTTTTCCTTTCTCCTCCTGCTACGATGAGATTCTTGTACAGCTGATGAATAAAGCTGTACTTTCTTTTACTCTTGATGTCCCCACTATGGCCAATGCAATTGTTTGACTTTTGATGCGTGGCCTAAGAGAGAACCATGTTTGAATTGAATGCACAACTTAGTCCTTTAAAATGAGGACATTTTAAAATTACCCTCCTATAGATTGAATAAGTTCCGTTTTTATTTTAGCAAGAATATGGGCAGCTTCATTATATTAAAATGTTTATTCTCTCTAATTGATTTGGTTAATTTTAGTATTAAAAGCATGGAAATGGTGAAAAACAAGTGGGATCATTTTGGCAATAATTTTGAAGCTCTGTCCATCTGGATAGCTGAACAAGAAAAAGAACTGGAAACTTTGGAAACATCATCATCTCCTTTGGACATACAGATCAGCCAAATCAAGGTGATTAGTTCTTGTTATGTTGAGTGTTAAAAGCCCATTTATCTGTTACTTTGCTAGAGCCCAAATGGGAGAAGAGACATTTTACATGTTTCAAAACTACCACAAATAAATAATGGCACATTTTATACATTAATTTACCAAGCAGTAATGTCTTACATAAACGAAAGAAAAATTCTTACAGGCTGCCTTCTCCTTTAGTGTTTAGCTTAAATATATGAAATCTTTGCGTATATGGTTAAAAACATAATTTATACCCTTCTTATTTTTCAGGTAATCTCAACTGGTGTACAAAATAGCTACATAAATACAAGTTTGGGTTTTTTTTAAAAAATGTACATCAACTAGTGGCTATAGAACTTGATTTTAATCTTGCAAGCTGAAGTTATGATTTATGTATCTTTTATGCTGAATTAATAAAGAAACTGTTGCTCTTGGTAGCTTGAAAACCCGCATAGCATTTACTGTTATTGTATTTGCACTGTCTTAAGTTCTGTGTACATTCCTGTAGATACACAGTGGTTTCATTTCGAATTGCTGACTGAGGTGCATATTGTCTCCAAGCATTGCATTTCAAGGGCTGACTTTGTATCCTTCCACAGATGAAAATGTACCTTCTCTGGAACGGCATGTTTCTAAGGGAGCAGAGTGTTTCAATAGGCAGTGCACATTGCCATTTTCTTTTTTCTGTGACCTACTTGTTCTTCAGAAGGTGCACAGGTGTGCAGCTGCTTGCAGACCAGCTTGACACTATTGCCAGAGGATCCCATAAGGCACTTGTTTCATGTGACAGAAACAGTTTATCCACAGATTTTCCTGTTCTTAATTTGTTCACAACTTTACAAAGACAAAATAAATAAATCTCTTGACTTCTTCACTGAAGGACAGAACAATGCTTGAATTCTTGCTTCATCACCACAGCAATTCAAAAACAGTTTCCTTACAAAGTAATATGCATGCACTTCTTCCACTGGCATATATTACCATGTTGTCTTGCTTTTAAATAATTCTTGGACAGGATTCCATTGTTTAAGATGGAAAATAAGTGCACCAAATGACGCTAATATTGCACTACAGTGTGTCAGTTCTTGTCTGTCTAAATGGAGCCTTCTTAAGCCCTACTAGCCTATTCCAACCAAGTTCCCAGAAAAGTTGATCCTTACCATAGATGCAGATAAACAGTGATTTTTACACTACATTGAAAGTTTCTGAAAATTCCATCATAATTCTTACACATTTCAACACCATGGTCAGCAGATGATGTTTATGAACACCTGAGTGAACAGACATAAAACAGAGAAAATCCTCCAGATGAGGTGTAGGGTACCTCATTGTGAACTAAAGAGCTTTATGAGCTGTGATATGTGAAATGAGTCATCTCACTTCCAGTGCATGGAGGTCTACTTCAGCAGCATTGCTTTGTGCCTGATTTTGAAGAGTTTTTTATGTTTTGTTTTAAGTTTCCTGATGAGTGTGTCACAACACTAATCAGCATACTTAGTTCATAATTTCTAGGACACATTAGTCAGGAACATTTCAACACAGGTCAAATGACTGAAAAATAGTGTGCTCCTTGATACCTTTGGCTGACCAGGTAAAAAGCCTGGGATCAGCTGAATGTAATTATCTTACATGGTAGTGGTAATTTTGTACTTCTGCTGATGTTGATTGCAAAGCCCCAGTGACTTCAGCAGAGCCAGATTTTCACCTACACATTTCTCTGAAATTCCTGGTGGAACAAAATGACAGTTATCACAAGTAGTTACCATTGGTGGCAGACTCAGTGAGAGTTTGAAAGCCTCAATTATCCACCTTCTTTTATGTAACTGAGTGAATTTAACAGAATAGCGTAGGAGTGAGAAAGCACTGCCTCATTTGTATCTGCTGCATTGTTAGATAATTTCGGCTTCAGGGCTGCAAATCCAGTATTTTTCCTCAGCAACATGCTCTCATGCAAAAAAAAGATATTTTATAATCCAAATTAATTCTGAATATATTGCATAAAGAGACACTATAAATTCTTCTAGCACCACATTTTTTTTCTGACAGTCATCTTGCTAATTTTTGATGGAATATTGCAGTAAGCCACTCCTGAGTGTTGTAATGGCAAGAAGGAGATGATACTTTTTATCACAATTATAGCAGACATTGGGCACTACCTATGTTTTGAGAGTGCCTTTTCAAGAAAAATTTTGGTTGCTTTCGTACACGTACACATCTTAGCTTTTGTTTATCTGAGAATGCTATTCCCTATTTCAGTTTTAAGTCACTTGTATCTTTCAAATCTCTCCCAGTGGGCGTTTTTGATTTTTTTTGACAACTCCATGGACATGATACATCAGCAGTAATTTAGAAAAAAAACAAAACATGTTGTAAAAAAACTTATTTCCAAGTTCATTGCTGCCAACTGAATAAATAGCCAGTGAATGAGGAACACTATAAGTTTCTTTTTTGGATGGTGTAACTGCCAGGTTTGCCTCTAATTTGTAATAAGACAAGAAGAAATAGCAGGAGACAGTTGCTGTCATGCAGCTGCTAAAATGCGAAGCCAGTGCAAGTTTGTCTTTATACATTTGCTAGCTGAGGTACAAGACACATGAAAAGTGCCAAAAACCATTATCACCTTGTTTCATGGTTTCCTATTTATACTGTAATGTGGTTCTTTATTTAATCTTCTGCCTAAGGGCACACTCACCCTACCTTATGGTCTAGTTAAATTTATCCTTTATTGTACTGTAGATTTTAAATTAGAAAATGGAAACAATATCTACCGTTTTTCAAATCATGGTATGTTTTATTTTTTAAGTCCTTGAAAACCCATTAAACATTAGTAGCCAACTGTTAGGGTTCAGCTCCTTTATGATACTTTTTTCAGGTACACAGTCATGTTTTTTCATCTTCATTATTCTTTACTTTGAATCTTACAAAGAATTCTGTAGGACTTTGCTGTGAAGTAAGAGATGCTAACAAAATATGAACCATCATGTCTTCTTATGAAAATATGCACCTCAGCCAATTCTAACTGCTCTTCATACACACTGGTTCTAGAGCAGTCTGTATTTTAAACCTTTGCGAGTGCTCATTTCAAGAAGAAAAAGGGTATTTACAGGTCATATTAAAGACTTTGGTACTAGTTATTTCAAGTGTTCAATGTACTCTCCTCTTATGTAGTTTTTTGATGAAGGATTTTCATAGCTCAGGTAAAAAAAGCGTTTGGAAAATATCTTTCTAATAATTAAAAACTTATTGCAAATCTTTTTACTATTAATTTACATTTTAGGCTATTAATAAAGAGATAGATGATAAAATACCTGGAATCTCAAATCTAGAAGAGGAAGCCAAGTCTTTTTCCCATTTTCTTACCTCTGGAGAACACGCACATATCAAAGCCAAACTGACTCAGGTCAAAAGGTATTGGGAAGAGCTAAGAGATCATGCACAGAGACTGGAAGGAACAATCACAGGGAATGCATCGGCACAGCAGAAATATGAAGAAAGTCTTAAACAGGTAGACTATGCAAAATCTAATGGATTGTTTGCAGCAATTTTTAGAATTACTCTATATTTTTCCAAAGTTGAATATAAAATGTGTATCATACTAGGACGGACTAAAATAAATAAGGAGATTTGTAAGGTAATTGCAAGACCTAGATACGTACATTTGTGCTTTGAATTACCTCAAAGGCACCTACAGAAAGACAGTAAAATAAACGCACTCAAAAACTATGTTGTCTTCTAGAAAATCTAAGTGATTCTCCTGGATATTGCACTATTGAACCACATCCATACTTGTTACAAAAACTTTGACTTGAATCTTTGGTTGATAGAAGGTTGTAAGAAAAATAATTTAAATATTATTGTTGCCACAGCCAGGAGGAACTGAGCACTGTCAGCATCTTTTAACTTCCAAAGGCACTCAGCACTACAAGGGCTTAGGATATAAATTTCTCTTAGCAGCAAACGTTTAAAAGATGTTATTTAAAGAATCATTTACGTAATTCCTGCTGGTTTTAGCTTCTGCTTTGCCTTTTTTTCATAGGTGCAGCAGTCAGTGTGTGAATTTGAAGCTAAGCTAGCTGAGCCTCTCACGTCGTGCTCTTCGGCAGCAGCGACGTATGCAGCCCTGCAGGATTGCACGGTGAGCTTGTGGCCAGTCATTCCTAGCTCTGAGTCCAGGGACACCATGTCACACTGACCTCCTTGCACAAGGGCCAGTGTACTGGGGCTGCCTGATGCCACACAACTCAGGGCAGGAGGCAAGAGCTGCCTGTCTGGGTGGGCAGCCCCAGGGAAGGGTTAAATACTTCCACAAGTATTTCTTCTCACCATTTCAGACAGGTTGAAAAGTTTCTTCCCCAATCTAGGGGCAAAGAAAGCCTAAAAGTACCACTTTAACCCTTCAGATTATTGGTTTTAGCTTTATGCATTTAAAACCTTATGAAAAACAGAAGATAAGAAAGAAGTCTGTTAGACATTTTTCCTCTAAGGTTTTCATGAAAACCCTCTGATTAAAGAAAATATATCCTTGGAAGTACTTTCTCTTGGGCAATTTTTCTCGGACAGCGTTTCAACTTAGAAACTTTTATCTGTGATGCCAGAAATCCATGGATATTTGGATATTTGGTTCAGTCAACTACAAAAGAAAAACAAATATTGGATTGGTATTCAAACTACAAATAATCCCATCTCAGGGAGTTTGGAGTAGTATTTTTCTTTGTAATTTCTGATATGTTTTTTCAACAATAATCATAGCCTTTCTTTCTAAGAAACTACTACAAAAATTTTTAGTCACATTGTTCTTGCACTAAAATGCATATAATATCTTCTGAACTTAGCGATAACTCCTTGCAAAGGCTGTTTTCCATGGGGACCTGACCTGTCTGCTTCAAAGAAGCTTGATACTATTTGAGGAAAAATATTTTTCATATGGGGAATTTATTCAGGCAGCACTTGTAATCACCATTTTTATTGGCTTTTAAACATTATGAATATGCTAATTATGCTGTTATAAGGTCTTGTTCTCTTTGGGGATCATGATGATTAAATAATCTGAAATTATCAGCAGATTTTTCCTGTATAATTCATATTTACTCCTATATATGATTTCTTGTAATTGTAACCATTACTATTGTTGTTACTATTGCACACCTGTGAGTTGGAACTTTTGTGACCTTAAATGTGTTTCATTTTCTGCTATTCTAACTCATTGTACTACATTTCAATCATTTTTGTATGGGAGTTTCCCAGCTCTCTAGAAACAGCAACACTGGAAAATGTAGTTAACATTAGATGTCATTTCTATGAAAAGGACCTCTAAGCTAATGCTGACGTAAGTTCCAAGTAACTCTTCCCTGCTTCTCCCATGTCATGACATTGGCTGCGAGTCTGGTAGTCCTCACCTGTTGGAGTGAGGTTTTGAGTTTACTCAACATAAATTAGAGTAACTCTTAGACAGACATTAGGGAATCTTGAGCTTTTTCCTGAATTTGGAACTTTGTCCTACATGGATGATGCTGTGTCACATGCCCATTCAGAAGATCTTACTCTTGTTGTGGGGTTTTTTTCTTTAGCACTGTTCCTAGGGAAGCCTTCTGCCACTTCAAGCTAATTCGTTGATATGCTTGGAACATGTGTACCTAGGGTGGGCGTGAGCAACATCTCAGCTATGATGTGACTTCATGATCTGATGGATGTAGCATTGCTCTAAACTTATGAGTAGAACTACAGAATTTTTCCCACCATTGTTACCATAACTCTATTGTTTATGTATGTGACTTCTGTTTCTTTTATATGTTCACTAGGACCTTTGTCATACTGTGGAAAAACTGAGCAACCCTCTGGCCTCTCTCTCAGCTGGTGTCCGAAAGGTGGCCAACAAGGAAAAAGCTGCTCAGGAGGTCACAGCATTGCAGCAGAAATATGAAAAAGTGCTGGAAAGTGCTAAGGAGAAACAGAGCTTATTAGAGACCCTTCTGGCTCAGTGGCAGAAGTGAGTAAACTCTCACAAGCTGTTGTGATGGACGCAGAGACCTTCCTGTGCTCGGCGTGTGAGACGGAGAGGATGACTTGGTAACTCTATGTTGTGATTTTGTTAGGCAGGAGAAGGAGCTGTCTGCCTTCCTGGCCTGGTTGGAGGGGTGTGAAGCCACAGCCAGGCCATCAGAGCAGTGTGTTTCTGCTGACAGAGTTAAGCTGGAAGGAGAACTGCAGGCACTGCAGGTATGTGTCAACTGAATTATTGTCCCCCAACATTTCCTGGTGTATTTCTGTGTCTTTTAAAGGAAGGAATTGCGTAGTTATAGTCTGACAGCTCAATTGGCTCCGGGCTTTGGAAATCTCCTAGGAAGATTTATCACATTATCACTCGCTATTTCTCAATTACTTTACTATTGCTTTTGACTATAATATGCTAGCTCAAGAAAAAAGACAAAAAAAAGTGCCTTGATATATCCTCTTATTATATAGGATATTCCTATATCCTTGCTATATCATATTATCAAGGACATGGATCTGCTTGTTAGAAGATCCTTTCTCTAGAAAAATTTCTTTATTAGTCAATATTTCTTTTTTTTTTTTTTNTTTTTTTTTTTTTTTTTTTTTTTTGCACATGAGAAAAGTTTCCCAGAAGGAAAAATGCTCAAAGGTTTCTAAATCACAGTGGAAGTCTGCTTTCTGATTTCTTTTTCAAACACAAGACTTCCATCTTATTCTAAATTATGCCTTCTCTTGGAATTTTTGCCATTTGTTTTTAGATCAATATGAAGCAGTTGGCCAAATCTAACATCTTTGATACCTTCCTTTAAGCCAAGTTGTCCAAATCATCAGTTTTAAATATTACTGAAGAAAAAAGAAAATTATTTGGGGGGTTGAGGAGTTGGTGTCGGGGTTTTTTGTTTGGGTTTTTCTTGGTTTTTTGTTTTGCTTTGTTTGGGCCAGTTTGCAACATTTCCTCACAATTCTCATGCTACACACAAAATATGTTGCAAAATGTGGTCTTGATTTTATCCACTGCCAACATACAACAGAGCTGTATGGAAAGCTCACACTTTGTTCTAAACAAGAAAAAAAAAACGAACTTTGATGAATCCCTACTGAATTGCTAGCAGATTTAGCTGTCTGAGAGGTGTTTAGCAAATATCTGCTTGTCCTAATAGGTCTCAGTTCCTCCAAGGATTTGACTCTCACTCGTCTCAAAGTGCTGTACTGGAAATCTGTAGCTGGTTTTTTATCAGTTTTCGTTATTTTGCATAATATGTGCCATGCTTAAACTAAAAGTTTTGCATTCCACTGTTATCCCAGGATTTGCGAGCAGACATTGAGTCCCATGCTTCAATCTATGAGAGCCTTTCACAGTTAAATGAGTCGCTATTTCCAACAGCTTCAAAGCAGTGTGTGGAAGCGATAAAAGAAAAATTTAAAGAGCTGGATGAGAGGTGGAAAGCTTTACCACAAATTGTTGATAAAAGGTTTGTGCTTCAGAGTGCTTTTTACATGTTAAAGTAACCAATATCTAGATGAGGAATCCAAAACATATTTTTTACAGTATTACCATTAGGAAAACAAAGGTTTTAGATCAATACCAATCCCTGAACTCCCAGGAATGGGGGTTGGAGAATCCCACACATTCATGATGCTGTCTTTTTGTCATACATTCTCCCTGGTTTTTTGGTAGAAGAGTCTGTGTAAAGGAGTGTGGGGCAGGAAATGAAGGTAATGTTGCATTTCCTCAGTTACAATTTCCAAAGTAAATTCCAAAATCTCTAATAATCTGCTCTTGCTTTTTTCAGTTATATGCTTTATCACCTGCAAAGCACCACTATCGTATTTTTAAACTCATTTTGAAATTCTGATTTGCCATAAATACTATTAATGCTCAGTTGTGAGGCTGCTGGCTCGTGTTAAGCTCAGAAAAACTCTCTCCTTTATTTCAACCTGTATGTTATCATATATTTAGATTTCAATTATTTCCGTGATGAATACATATATTTTACTATTTACATAATAGATACTGATCAATGACATAATCTTCTAGATGCTTTATCAGTATGATTGTTTGACAATATAATGATCTTCTACATGTCAAATATTAGGTAGAGAAATTTCTAAGGGAAATGGGAATGTAAATGACAAAGCCTTTTTTAAGTTCAAGTTTTAGACAGAGTACTCCTCTGGACACATTCTTCCTTTGAACTGTGTTCCTCTGATCAGATTTTACCCTTGCTTACTTCAGTGGAATTTAAGCATGAAATTCCTCACCCCCTGCCTAAATTCATGAGACTCTCACCTTAATTCAGTGTTTCAGATGATAGAACAAACAAAATTGCTATGACTGAAAAATAAAGTTTACCTTCCATGAATAACATTCTCTTTGCTGGGATTACACTCATAAAGAAAATTTGAAGAATATACCTTGGTTGTGTGGGGCACCTCTAACAGCTGATATAAATAAAAGAGTGGAAACAGGAAAGATCCAAAGGTGCTTTCAAATTGTTATTCCCCTGAATTAAGAAATTAATAAGGCAAAATAAAGTAATATTTCCTACTTTTCTTGCACCTGGCATTGATTTTAGTGCTGGCCAGTCAGCTGTGGGTTTGATTATGGGAAGTGATTAAATTGCACCAAGTGCAATTTATTTACATCTGACATTCTATAGGATCAACTTCCTTCAATCGCTTGTTGCTGAGCACGGGCAGTTTGATGAGCTTCTGCTCAGGTTTTCAGACTGGATTAAGCAATTTCTTGCTGAACTACAAGCCACTTCAGAGATAAACACAGCTGATCAACAACTGTCTGCATCTCACAATAAGGTAAACTTTTGGACGTAAATATTTAAGACAGAGAAATTGTACAGTGCATTTGGCTAAATGCTCATCTAGAACTAACAAGTAATTTATTTGTTTGAAAACCAATATGCTGTTGCACTCACATAAAGATTTCTGTTATTTGACAAATTTAAAGCAAAATTGTAACACTGAACTCTTCCTACTGAAAACCCCTCAGTAGTACTTGTTTCACTCATAAGTTCAGTACTAAAATATTTCTTGAGCTCTTGATTTGAAGAAGAAACTCAACTCAACTATATTTTCTTTCTTTCCTGTAGAACCACTCAATGGAAGTTGAAATTAAGAAACAGGAGTTACAAAGTCTGAAGGAACATGTAGAGAAATTGGGTTCTTTCAGCAGCCCAGAGGACCAGCAGATGTTGCAGGGAAAGACTGAAGATTGCTTTCAGATCTTCCAGGAGGCAAGTCAAATAACTAGCCAAAGACAGGACGCCCTGGATCAGTTGCGAGTATTCCTGGAGCTCCACAGTGCTGCAGCAGGAGTGCTCCACCAGCTGAGACAGACAGTGGAGAAAACAGGAAATATGGATAAAGCTAAATCTGAATTACTGGAGAAGGAACTCAATAGTGTTATTAAGGAACTTAACAAGTTGGAATCTGATGCTGTCAGTTTGGATGGTTCCCTTACTAAGGCTCAATATCATCTGAAACACAGCATTTCTGGGCAGAGGATCTCCTGCAGGGCTATGGTGGATAATCTTGGTGTGGAACTGGAGGCAGTTCAAAACCTGCTGGGAACCAAACAAAGTGAGGCAGAAGCCCTTGGAGCCCTGCAAAGATCTTTCATGGAGCGTAAAGAGCAGTTACTGAAGAGCATTGAAGATATTGAGGAAAAGGCTGACAGGGAGGGCCTGAAGGAGACAACACTACAAGCCCTCCAGCAAAGGTAAAAACAATGGCACTTTCACAATTGATTGCAATCTCTACACCTTTCATGATTTATTGGAGGCATTATTATTTATTGGAGGATTTGTGTGTGTGTTTTCTACCTGGGTACTTTATTTCTTGCCAAGCATATGTTTCTACTCAATAAAATTTTGTAAGTAAGTGAACTATTTGGATGCACAAAACACTGAGTCCTGCTAATCTTCTATACTGAAAGAACAGTCATGAAAGTCCATGTCTCAATATATTTTGTCCAAATGAATCTAAGATCCAAACAGCCATTACAAGTCCCATATAACATAACTATCTCGACCCTATTTTGGGGTATGTACAAACTGAAGATTGTACATGGGATGATAGAATTAAAACCACTTATTGTAGTAAAGTATTAATCTAAATATCGGAGTATATTTCTAGGTGACTGTTTGAGGGGAAGGAATATATATATCTATGATTGCGTAGCAGTATATGTATCAGAAATATCACATTCTGAGCCGAGTTTTATCCGAAAAAAAACCCCCAAGTAATGCTTTATTGTAGGAAATATTAGAAAAAGAGAATTTTATGCACAGCAACACTAAAACCAAATATTTCATTCTTTCTTTCTCCTTTCTTTTGCAAAAAACAAAGTGAAGATGAGTAAATTTGAAAACTGTCTTTTAACTTGCAGATTGAGGATCTTTAACCAGTTAGATGAAGAATTGAATTCCCACCAGCATGAACTCCAGTGGCTCATGGACAAAGCAAAACAAATAGCCCAAAAAGATATCACACTTGCTCCTGAGACTGACAAAGAGATAAATCGCTTAGAATCTCTGTGGAAGGATACCAAGAAAGCTGTACATGAAAAGTAAGTAGGTCTTAATCTTAAGATAGGAAAGGAGAAGGTGGGGAAAGAGACACAGTTATTATATGTAATATCTTCTTGCTATATTAGTTACAATGAAAAACAGGGCTTTCAGGTTAAATACTGAGTAGAAGATAAAAACACATGGTTAACAAGAATATTTGTATCAGTTGTACTTATGCTATTAATAAAACCATTGATAGGTCCTCATTCGAGTATCAACAGATTTATTTTCTATTACACACATGATATATTGCATGTTATTGTTTACTCTTCTGAAAGATAAGAAATCTCCACTGAATTTTCACTCTCACTCTAGCTGATACATAATCTCCTTCTAGCACGTTTTCATTCTCTACTGGATGTGTGTTTCTGACAATTCTGTATTCAGTGGTCCTAAATAATTTTTAGATTCAAGTATTTCTCTCTGCCCAGGGGAACAGTTTCACAATAATCATTCATGTATAATCAGTTACAGTAATTGTACATGATACATGATCAGATGATCAGTTTTATTGATGAAAGTTGCGAACGAAAGAAGCTAAAGAAACTAGAGAAAGTTTTATCATACCCTTTTCTTTGTCTTAACTGCCTCACTATCATCTTTGAAGAGAACTAGGAGTGTTTTCTCTCTCATATAGACACAATTTTAGACCCTCCTGAACCTGCTTATTTTGGAGAGCTCTTTGGAGCATTCAGAGAAGAGCCAGCTCCTAAAACAGTTACTCCTCTTTCTTGACAATATGATGTTTTCCAAAATCCTTTCATTGAAAAACACTGTTTTACAACTAAACATATCCAAAGTATTAGTTTTTTTTCTCTCTCTTCAGTATAAACACCAGGAATGGATTGAATAGGATTTTTTTTCCTCCGTCCATTGCCTGAGCCTGAATAAGCTTTCCTGGAAAGAGAGTGGGAAAAAAATAATTAGGCTTGTTTTTAGCAGAAGGTAAATTTATTCTCAGTAGAAGGTAGGTAAGTTGAATGTAATGTTTTAGTCGGAAAAGCATGCATCTGAAAACTGGAGGGCAAAATAGACAGACTTTAGCATGCATTATTTTAGTCTTTTTTTCTGTTTCTTTTTACCCAAAAAACACTCCACGTTAAAGAAACAAGTGTTTTTAAAAAATGAACTGTGAGTGGCACATTCATTACAATGTGGTTTCTAGTCAAAAGATGCTAAACATAGGCACTGAGAAGCTTGAATTCCAGTTTCAGTCTTTCTTTTGCTGAAGTCAGTTGCTTTGGTATCTGATATATCTGATATGGCAATTCACATACTGTCTCTTCAGTGAGGTGTTTTGTGATGGATCCATAGTGATTTGTAAAATCAAAAGATTCATATTTCCTTGGCTGTCCAATTCCTGTTTAGCACTGGATCCTGGTGAATTGCCATGTCATGTTTTCTATCCTTCAGAAACATGATAGTAGGCTGTACTAACACAGCTTTTTCATATTACAGAAAGGAGCAGTGCTGTGTTCTTATTGATCTGATGAAGGAATATCAGAGCTTGAAGTCAACAGTAATGAAAGTCATAGACAGTGCAACCAGCGCTTCTGTGACCAAATCCATTTGGAAGGATTATGAAGATGTCAGGCGAACGTTATCAAAGGTAATGACATATATTTTCCTTTGAGGATTTTAAATTAATTTTTAATTGGATGGATATTTTGTTTGAAAGGTGTCCTTGAGCTGTGTCTCCTTGAGCTGTGTTTAAAGTTCCTTGAATTTCTGTCAAATCTTGTCACATTGACATTCAGGGTTTAAATTGTACTGATTCTGATGCAGAAAGAATATAGTCCTTTTTTTGCATTTTGGTGGGATCTATTAATCTGTTGTTGCTATTTATAATTTTAATGGAAATGCAAATTGTTAATATATGGAAAGCATAAGCAGGAAACAGTGGAAAGCTCTTTATATAAAATACATTAAGAATATATTCCTATCATAGTATGAAAGGATAGTTCTAGTCAACATACTTTATTGTTTTTCCATGTTGGGTAAATTATGGAATAGATAAAAGGCCACAAAAGAACATGAATTGCACACATTTTGGATGTGCATTATCTCTTTCCCTAAGAGAACTTCTTCCATGGTGTACAATGTTGATACTGGCCATTGATCAGAGATAAGGTATTTGGATCCTGACATTCCATTCATTTCACTGGATTGTATTTCAAAAATTCTAAATTCTGCTGTCCATCAGCCCCTAGGATAAACAGTTCCGAATGAAATTCTTTCTGTTCTTTTGGAGGTTAATTTAATTTGGAAGCCGACTGAGCTCTTGATTCAAAATATTTCAGTCAGATCTGTATAAACCTTATTCTAAACTGTGTGTATTTATGGCCTCTTTCTAATAAACATCTTAAAAGAACAAAAAGCCAGAACAGAGCTCACCAGTCTAAGAAGTTCATGTAACTTCCACATGATTCCTTTGAGACTGGGGCTGTGGAGAATTCCCTGCTGCAGCAGTAGCCATATCTAGGCCTGAAGAAGTTGGAATGCAATAAATGTTCTGGCCATACTGCATCCAGATTAGTAGCTTATTGTTAGTACTGCTCTCTAGTACTTGCTGTAGATAAAAGCATAAGATGCTTACTGTGATCCTTTCACAGCATGTTGTCACCTTTTCAGTGAGTGTTTTAAAGATTTGCCTATGGTTGCAAACAGTAGCACTGAAGATTTTCTCTAGTTCCCTTCGGAACACATCTTTACTTTTGTTTTCCAGAATATCAAGTAGGGAGGGGGGTTTTAACTCTAAATTTTATTAGCAACACCTTTTGTTTACCCTTCTATAACCCTGAAGTGATTATTCAATGATGAGGAATGAAAAGGCAAATAAAAAAAATTAATTTTCCTTAAGTCCAGAAAATATCTGATTACCAAGTGAAAGGCATTCAGAATTTGTTACTGCCACTTGTGTGTTTTATTTATAAGAACTACCATCCTATCCACCATAAGAAAATCATGTCAGTTGCTTTTTATTTTGTGGAATAGTTAAATGTTAGATATGAGAATTATCACATTCATAACACAGGGCTAGGGATGGATATCTGGAGAACTAGGTTTTTCTTTCTTTCTTTAAGGCTTCATTAAACAAGTAAATCTTTATATCCACAGCATGAGGGTGCCAAGAACGATCTGAGTGATAAACAAAAAGACTTGGATACTTTCACTAATAAAGGAAAACATTTATTAGCTGAACTGAAAAGAGTGCATAACTGCGACTCCACTGCGCTGAAAACAGATATGAACTCCATGGTGGACAAATGGCTAGATGTAAGAATCTGGTTTATATGACAAATACAGTCTTGAAGTTTGGTTAAGCTTACAATATTTCTATTCTCTTAGGATCTTAGAGTACAACTGTTTAGTAAAATTTACTTGGAGTATAACTCGAAGGCTTAGTCAGAGGGATGTGGCATCCACTGCATGCACAAAGTTGTGACACCAGTTTGATAGATTTTAAATTATGTCTTACAGCAGTGTATGAATGCTACTACTGTAAATTGGCTCACTGCACAGTTCCAAGCATAAATGTGGGTTGGATGCACACCTAATACATACCAGCAATACTTTATTGAAGTAAATCAGACCAATAAGTTAGGCAGTAAGTGATATTAAGCTGAACCACAAAAGATATGAATATGTTGAGAAGGACATCACTGTAGGCGAGAAACATAACATAAAAGCTTGTTACAGAATCAGAGATTGGTTTGGGTTCAAAGGGACATTAAAGATCTTCTGGTTCCACCCCCTCTGCCATGGGCAGGGACACCCTTCACTAGACCAGGTTGCTCAAAGCCCCATCCAAGCTAGCCTTCAACATTTCCAGGGATGGGGCATCTACAATGGCTCTGTACAATCAGTTCCTGTGTCTCCCCACCCCCACAGTAAAGAATTTCTACTTAATATTTTATATTTACACACTTCTACTGCTTTAGTAGCAAATTCCTACATTATGTAAGAAAGATAAATGTAGGTTTCTTGAAAGACATAAATGTAGGTTTATTGAAAGATAAAGTTTATTTGAAAAAAAACTTTCCCCAATAAAAAATATACAAATATTTAGAAAAAGATGCTTAAGATTTTTGTTTGTTTTATGATATCGACAGTAAAATTGAAATTAGAATTCAGAATTCAGAACTTAAAACTAAACCTAAGAAAATTATTTACCCAGGTTTACTAATTAGTTTTTATGCACTTGACTTATAACTGTCTGCAAAATGGAGAATCCTAAAATTATTTTGTGAATGGTATTGATACATTCTTCTTTTCTAAAAGGTGTCTGAAAGAATTGATGATAGCATCGACCGACTGAGTGTAAGCGTGTCTCTGTGGGATGACATCCTGAAAACTGGAGATGAGTTAGATGGATGGTGTAATAAGTGCATTTCTCAGCTGAATGAAGGCATCAACAACTTCAGTAACAGTCAAAGAATGGAGGTCCTCCTGAAAGACTTCCAGGTTCTTACCCATAAGTCACTGATAAAAATGTTCTGGACCAAAATATCGAGTGGTGTCTGGCACAGAGAGAAGGCTGTGCTGCTGTCTGTGTCCTGTGTTCAAGTGGTGGTACCCTAACCCAGCTGAGAGCATTCCTGTCCTTTTTATTCAAAGGCGTTTGCTTCTAACAGAAACAAGAATGGCACATTTTACTAAATCTAAGCTCCATAGTAATTTTGGCCCTAGCAGTTGTATTTGCTTCTAGACTGAATTCTGTTCCAGTAAGAACTAATGGGAAAAAAAATGAGTAGTTTCTAAAACCTCATCCAGGAAAGTAGATTCTCCAGACAATAAAAAGATATGCTGGACTGGAAGGTAAATTTTACTTCAGTTAGATTATGACTTTCTTTTCTGGATAGTGTTAAACTCTTTCAGAAATCTAGCCAGTGTTCAGGTTATGTTCTGCCTCTATTGGCCTAAAATATACATCAGATCAATCATAGATTGAGCCATATTCTACTTCATTTGAAATAAATTACCTCTTTAAGACCATCTTCTTCACAAGTTCTTAAGTTCATACAGTGAACTTAATCAGGTATTATGATAGATTATAAAATGATAAATCATTATTTTGCTCAGCATTAGCGTTATTCAATGCCTTATGTAGCATTCAGACCACCTAAATTCATTGCAGTTAAAACTGATTTGGAGTAAAAGCAGACAGTACCCAAACCACAGATGTACTTGATATGCAAGCCTGCCAGAATAGCAGATGTGAGCACTCTGTGCACATCTACTTTTTTTCTCACTTTGTTTTGCAAAGGCAAGAGGAAAAGCAGTTCTGTGACAGCAGGATACTGCCATTTCAGCAATCAGAAATAGATGAGCATGGACAGAAACAATCAGTGTACCTCTTCTGTGACCCAAATCAGTGGTCACTTTCTTGACTGACCACCTAATAATTTATCCTCCCTAGCACAAAATACCCCCTAAGTATTCTTCTGGGCATTCAGGACAGATGTTAATTTTGGCAATTTAATCCTGCAGTCCATTGTTCAATATTTTAATTGGAATGACGGGCTTGAAATTTTTAGAAAAGAAGTTTTGGGCAATAGGATACTGATATTTTGGAACTCCAAATTATGATTTTTCACTTTCACTTTGATATTAAGTTTCAAATAAGTGGAATTTTTTTTTATAATTTATATCTATAAATACAAAGTCCAGATATGTCAGTGCATATATGTCAGCATTTTTTAATCCCTTTTAAGGTTAAAATCTGTGTCTAATTTTTTATCAAGACCTCACTTGTTTGTAATAAAACTCAAAAACCACATGTAATATATTCTGCATGCCTTTAAGTGGAACCTAACACCCCCAGCAGATACTTCCAGTTAAATAAACAATGACATTTTCATCTTTATCTTTCCAGTTTTAACAAACTAAAACTTTTAGAGCATTTTAAATGCTAATAATGTGTAGGGTTATTTTAAGGAGGGGAAAATATCTCTGAACCGAGTCTAATAAGGAAAAAGAGATGGGAGATTTTTAGGGCACAAAATTAGTAGAACAGCAGTGTTTTGCCTCTGGTTGCTAAACTGTGTTTACATTTTCTTTCAATTTTGAAATTGATGGAGCATCCTTGTGAAAGGCTTATTGTAGTTTGGTATGAAACTTTGACCACATCTCTTTTACAGTCTGAAGTCAAGGATAAAGAGCTGAAGTTGGAGCAACTTGGTTCCAAAATTTCAGAACTCAAAGAACTGACCCACAGTCAAGAGCCACCTGCAGATCTCCAGGTAAAATAAAGACGTTGGTAATCACAGATTGTGTTCAAATAACTAAGAAAACATTCCTCCTGAATTTTCTGTCCCTTCTGCACTGCCTTTTTCTCCAAAGGTGACAGATACAGCATTATTATTTATATGTAGCATAACTATTCTTTGTTCATATTTCTCTAGGTAACCTTGATTTTTTGGATAAACAGTATGTCATAAAGTAATTGAGCATTAGGGTGTAGAAGTGGTTTTTTTTAATAAATCAAAACAGAAGAAATAGTTTATAATGTAACCAATGAGATATGAGATCACTGATTTCTCTACACTACACAACATTAAGCCACATCATACATGAGTGCATGCAGTTTGTTTCCTTGAAAGCATTATAAGGCAGTAAAATATGTTAATTTGCTTTGTTAACAAAAAAGTGTTCTTTGGTGGACTAGAATAAGGGCCTTGAACTAGCTCTTACAAGAAAAACACAAAACAATGAACACAAAGGTGAGTTCTTGAACTTTTGGCCAGATACTTATTTCTATGTTCTAGGGCAGTCACAAAATCAAAGTATGACTATTTTGGCAGTTTGATTTCAAGCAGAAATTGGTATTTGAGATTATTAACTTTTGATGTCAGAAATTTAAAAAAATAAGCTGACTTCTGCAATTTCCATGGACAGGGAAATATCTTGGTACATGTCAGGTTTTAATAGAAATTAATATAAGACTTCAGCCTTGTCCACATTTTGGAACAGGCTGCCCAGGGAGTCTCCCATCCTGGAGAAGGAAAAGACCCATCTGGAGCTTCTGTTTGTATGTCACCTGCTGTAGGTGACCCTGCCTTGGCAGGGAACTTGGACTAAGGAATATACAGAGGTCCCTTCTAACCCAAAGGATTCTGTGAATATGATTGATATGTGTTACCAGATTATGACTGATTCAATTTACTTTTACTAGTGATGTGTGCTCAGCTAACATCTTTAACAATTTTGAATATTGCTGTCTTTGAACAGGTTAATGGGCAAGACTCTAGCTTATTTTTTGTACTGTCTTCAATTTTGCCTTACCCTGAGATACTTTAAGCCTCTGAAGGCTTGCTCACCAATTGATATTTCTTATTATTGAGCTATTTGAGTGTAGGTCATGCTCTGTATGCATGGCAAATTCGTGAAGGAAAAATATCAACTCTTCAGTTTTTCGGAAGTGGATAATAACTGCAACAGTTTTCAGTCTGGCTTTTTATAAGTCAGTATCCCTTCTTTGGATTACTGTATATCTAAGACTGAATCCCAAATGGTTGACATTTCATAGGTATGTAAGTACCTCCAGTTAAAGCTGTAAAGAGAGCAAAATTATCACTGTGTGCCACTTTCCTATTTTCCATTTTGCCAATAAGCATTTACCATAATAAACATTTTTGTTATTAAATGCCTTAATACGTAACATTTTGGTTTTAGTTTATAGAATCAGATTTGAGGCAGAAGTTGGAACATGCCAAAGAAATATCAGAGACAGCGAAAGAGACGCTGAAAGATTTCAGTACGCAGAAGATGCAGCTACAGAAGCTGATTGGTCAGATGACAGACTGGCTAACTCAAGTGGAAGAGACACTGTTAAGCTGTGCACGTAACCTGGATCCTGAATCTCTAAATAAACTAAAGGTCAGTGCTGAAGAAAATTAATACACTTCTCCTTATGCATTGATCTTTTGGATTTTTTTTTCAGAGCTTTAGTCTTAATTTTCGTGTGATAAAAAATGAATATCTCCTGCACAGCTGCTAGAATATTAGCAAATAATACCAGTTCTTAGGAAGTTGCACCAATGAACAAAAGTTCTGATTTAATAACTTTATACAAACCTTTTAGAAAATATTAATGAATAAAATGGTCTTTGTTGTGGCAAGAACTGGTTTTGTTACACTGGACTCCTTAGTCATTACTCCAGTATGTTTACAAGTGCATTGACTCCCTTGCAATAAGGTATGAACTCAAAACTCATCACAGTAAAAGACGCTGATCCAAACTCAGTTTTAACACAAACTTCTACTTCAGAAGTCCTCCTCAATCATCATACCTAGCAATTCTTCTTTCTACATACAAGTGCTCTCTTGACTGCATGACAAACTACATGGAGATATTTATCCGTGAGCACAGCTAATATTGATATAATAGCCAATTCACATTTAATTTTTAGAAAATGTTTCTCTCAAGTTGTATGTAAAGTCCTTCTCATTCAGAAGTCCTGCCAAATACCAGTGTCATATTGCATCCCACATGCAGACTTCAGAATTCACTTGAAGATACCTATTTCTATCCAATATGCCTTGAAATTTATTTATTTCTAGCAGACTAATTGTTAGGATCCAGTTATTTTTAAGGTTCTTTAGAAATTCCTCTGCCCAAATTAAGGTGCAAATGAGACCATATGCCAGTGACAATAATACGGATTTTATTGTATAGTAAGTATGAGAGAAAGAGAAAAGAAAAGGAGAAAGAAAGAGAAGGAGTAGAAAATAAGTGGGGAGACAGGAAGAGTGACAGGGACAGAATAAGGAAAATGTCACCACTCCATGGATTCCAGTGATGCTCCATTGATCCTCTCCAGCTGCTCTTCTTGTTGGTGAAGGTCCCCCCTAAAGGCAGAATCCCCTGGGTTTAAATCCCCTCGAGTCCAGGCATGTCCCCCTGGGGAGGGACAGTCTCTTACAGCAGACTCTGGGTCTGTTCCATCACGTGCAGCCCTG